>PVLC010008332.1:0-58896 GCA_004027655.1 Graphiurus murinus | reverse complement strand
AGAGGAGAGGAGAGGAGAGGAGACGTGAAAGGCAAGAGGCGAGAGAGACTTTATCTTGATGTCTTACTGAGTACTTCTTGACATGTACCCTCCATTTTAATAATGCCATTAATTTTCACAACAACCCTATGAAGTAATTATTATCTCCATGTTCTGATAAGAGAACTGAGGTTCAGAGATAAAGTTCACGGTTACATGGATCAGACCTGCAGAGTTGGGGTTTCAAGACCAGTCATTATGTCTCAAAATCTTGTGTGTGTGTGTGTGTGTGTGTGTGTGTGTGTGTGTGTGTGTGTGTGTTTACAGATTTCCCAAATACATAATTTAATTAATGTAAACACATGGCAAAGTACACGATTCACTGAGTTGTCACCTGTGTTCACACCACGGAAGCCAACCCCCAAATCGAGACATTGTGTACATCCAGCCCCTGGGAGCTTTTGGTGCCCTTTTGTAGCCCTCCTTTGGCCCCCCACCTGCCCCACGAGGCTCTCAGGCCATTACTGCTCTGATTTCTGTCACTGAAGTCATTTTGCATCAATCTCAAGTCCCAGTAGCTTTTCCTTTTTTGTGTATGATACTGGAGATTGAACTTGGGGGCAAGGCATTCTACCTCTCAGTTATACCCTCAGCCCTTTTTAAAAAATTTTTTAGTTTTGAAATAGGATATCACTAGATTGCTGAGAGTCTCACCACATTGCTGAGGTTGCTTTTGAACCTGTGATCTGCCTGTCTCAGCCTCCCATGTACTGGAATTCCAGGTGTGCACCACCACGCTGGCTTGTTCCCATGTCTGACTGTGTGACCTTTGTCGTATTTCACCTTGTGCAAAGCATGTGTGGGAAAGAGGTGACCAACACCCAGGGGATCAGCTGATGCTCTGCAGCCTTGGTGCAGTCCAGAGGACCCTGCCCTCTTGGGGGCCACACTCTGGCTTCTCCCCCTGACACTGTCTTCTCCCAGTGATTTCTAAATTCCTAGGATGGAACAGGAGGCTGGGCTCACAGGACAGAAGAGAGAGTGTCCCCGAGAGATGCCCCCTTGGAGGAGGGGGCACAGCTGTCGGCGACTGCACTCTGGTAACCCACAGTATGCTCAGGACATGGTTTGCCATGAATAATTCACCTACACGCTCACAAAAGATTAAAAGGAAGATAACAAAGAACATACATGTGGCATGCCACCCCTTCTCTGCTGGACCGTCTACCTTTATTTCAGAGTGTGATTTTTTTTTTTTTTTTTGGCAAATGGAGGCCTCCTAGATGTTGTGAATTTAAACAGTTTGGTGTCGGATCAGGCCCTGATATGAAGTTTTATTTTTAATATTAAAAAGATGAGTGCTACTTTCAGATCCCAGAGAAGCAATGAGTAAACAAATAAAAAATTCATTAGAGACAGGCTGCTATGGCTGAGATGAAAGTCGGATGTTAGAACTCAGCTTTCAAAAGCCTAAATTCCAGTCAGTGGGTCATTAGCCCAGCAGGCAGCCACACGCGGTAAGAGCGGTTTCAGGACAGGCAATGTCTGTGGTCTTCATTTCTTCAGGGTTTCAAAAACTCGCTGAGCACCTTCCCAGATGGGAACAATGGTTAAGTCATAATGGCCCCAGCCACAGTTATGTTGAGAAAATTAAATCTCAACTGCACTTTGGAGCCTTGCTTGTGGGTGTTTCTTCCCCTATTTTAACCAGGTCGTCATGCGCCCACTGAGTACAGACATGGAATAGTTGGAGGAAGACTTCAATTGCTCTGGTCTTAGCTCACAGCTGGGAAGAGGATTTCATTTGGAGAACGCCCTCAAGCCCGGAGCTGAAATGTGAATTCAGAGACTCCTGTATGCATCCACCTGCAGTTTTCATCGACTTAGGGACAGTTTCCATTTTCAGCAATATCAGGCGCAGTTCATGGAGGGACATCTCACTTTAGGTGATGAGGATGGAAATGGCTATAGTAACATTTTATGGGATGTCTTCCTTCTGATCAGTCTTGAGTATGAGATAAATATGGATCACAGGAATCAACTCGTGCTCTACCTTTTCAGGTTTAGTCCTTTAGCTTCCCCAACTGTTGAGTGATATTTCCTTATCTCTCATCTCTCTTTTGCTTCATGTTTAGTTCTATTTATCTTTTATTTATTTATTTTTCTGCTTCAAATGGGCTTCCCCAATTTTCTGGGAGTAGTTGTCGTCTGGAGCCTATATGTTGCTTTAAACCAGAAAGCTCAGCTCAATAAATGGCCTTTTTCTGCAGGAACCATGTAGCAGAGACCTAGCATATGCCAGGGAAAGATTTGGACTGCTCCTCTTTGGAACAATCGCTGCATCTTTTGGGGGTACTAGGATTGGTGACGTTTGGATTGGTGTTTTTATACTGGTGGAATTGGGCATATATAAAATTGGAGCCCAATCCCTGTTCCACATGAATGTTATTGCTATTATTGATTTAATTTGGGTTAGGTTTCTGTCCCTGCCCCTGAAAGAATTTGCACAATTATAACACTATATAGGATGTCTTCCTCCTGATTAGTTCAAGTATAGGATAAATACTGATCACGGTTGGCAAATCATGCTCTATGTTTTAATTAATACTTTAGCTTCCCCAACTTTTGAGTGATCTTGGAGAGTAGAAAGCCCCTTATAACATCAAATTGGGCTTATAGAGAAGTAGAAAGACAATAAATTTTGGATTCATCCAAGTTGTGGAAAAGGACATAGTTCGATTCTTTTCAAAGGTCGAATAGTATTCCACTACAATTTGCTTATCCATTCATCCATCCAGTGTCACTGGGTTGCTTTCACATTTTAGTTGTTGTGAATAATGCTGCAGTGAACATGGGTGTGCATATATCCCTTTGATATGCTCATTTCGATTTCTTTGGAAAGATACCCAGAAGAAGGTAAGCTAAATTATATGGTAATTCCAATTTTAGTTACTGGAGGAACCTCCATATTGCTTTACAATTTACATTTCTAGCAACAGTGCACAAGTATTCTTGTTTCTTCACCTCTTCACCAATACTTGTTGTCTTTTGTTTTTTGATATAATAGTTCTAAAAGGTATAATGTAATATCTCATTATGATTTCAACTTGCATTTCCCTTATGATTAATACCATTGAGCATTTTTATAGATCTGTTGGCCTTTTGTACATCGTTTTTTAGACATATCTATTCAGACCCTTTGCTTATTTTTAGAGTCATTTTCTTATTCTTGAATTGTTTGAGTTTCTTGTATATTTTGGATACGAGCCTCTTATCCAACATAGATTTGTAAATATTTCCTCCCGGTTGGTGGGTTGTCTCTGCATTCTGTGGTAGGACAATAAGCCAGGCACAGAATGACAAATATAACACAATCTCACTCACATGTGGAATTTAAAAACGTGAATTCATAGAAGTAGAGAGTAGAATGGAGGTTACCAGATGATGAGAAGTAGGCATGGCAGGGCTCGGAGAGGAAATGAGATCAGAGGGTGCAGAGCATCAATTAGACAGAAGAAATGAATTTAAGTGCTATGTAGCACAAAACAATGACTACAAGTTTAGTAATACTATTATGTGTGGGATTTAAATGTTTTTTACCAAACAGAAATGGTAAGTACATACAGTGATGGATGTTGAGTTAGCACTTACCACCATGTGCACATGTATCAAAACAGCACATCACATTGTGCTACACTGATACATGCAATTATCAATTGTCAATTAAACAATTTTTAATTGTCTTTAAACAATAAAGAATATGAGCTGGGAATGGCAGTGCATGCTTGTAATCCCAGTACTTGGGAGGCTGAGACAGGAGGATCTGAGTTTGTGGCCAGCCTCAGTTACTTAGTGAGGCCCTCCACAACTTAGTGAGACCCTGTTTCAAAAAGTAAAGAATAAAATAGGACTGGGGGTATAGCTTGGAGGTAGAATGCCTCTGAGGTCAATCCCTAGTACCACACACACACACACACAAATAATAATAAAATAAAATAGGGCTGGGATGTAGCTCAGAGGTAGAATGCCCCTGGGGTCAATCCCCAGTACTGAAAAAAAAATTGGAGACTCATTTAAACCTGGGTTCACATCTTGGATTTTTTTTTTTTTTTGGTGGTTTTGAGGATTGAATCCAGAGGCATTCTACCTCTGAGATATAATCCCAACCCTATTTTATGTTTTGTTTTGAAACAGACTCTTCCTAGATTGCTAAGAGTGTCCCTTAAATTGCTGAGTCTGGTGTTGAACCTATGATTCTCCTGTCTCAGCCTCCCAAGTACTGGGATTACAAGTGTGCACCCACCATGCCCAGCTAAATTGGGCATGACTTTTAGCTAACTCCATGGTCAGGTTGCTTTGTCTTCTTGAACCTCAACTTCCTCTTGTACACAATGAGGAGGCACAGTGTTAACTCACAGAGCCTGGCTACCCAGGCCCACCCAGACCAGAACCCCATGGATGCGGTTCAGGTGTGGACACTGTGAAAGCATTCCACGTGCAACTGGGTTTGCAGGCCTCTTAAGTGGATGGAAGCCACAGCACAGCATCTGACCTCAGGTTTCAGGAAGCATGAGTATCTCCTGGACTCACTACTAGCTTCCCAGTTCCAAAGGTCTGTGAAGGGACTCAGCCACATGCCTTGTTAACAGGCTCTCCAGGTGATGTGGGTGCAGACAATCCACCGACCACACTTTAAGGAGAAAAGAAAAAAAAGCCTCAGATTCTCTTTCATCTTTGATGTGCTAAGAATTAGCTGGTGGAGGTATCGAGTAGGTAGTATTGATCAGAAAGGGAATCTTCATTTAAGCAGCTGAAAGGCCAACAGTGCGTTTTCAGAAATAGTAAAATGAATTCAGGTCAGCAGGACAAATTGAAGAAGTGGGGCTATCTTTGGCTATGGAATGTCCCTCAAAAACCTGATGCATGGAAGGCTTATTTCCCAGCCGGAGGCATGATGGGAGGTGGTGGAACCTTTAGGAGGCGGGGCCTTGTGGAAGGAAGGAAGGTCATTGAGGGCGTACCCTTGAAGGGACTTGGAGACACAGACTCTTCCTGTTTCTTTGTTTCACTTCCAGGCTACCAGGAAGTTAGTGTTTTTTCTCCCTCATAGGCTTCCCACTGTAATGTGCTGCCTCAACACAGAGCTCAAGCAACAGGACCCCCCAACCAGGGCTTAAAATCTCTTAAACCGTGACTCAAGATAAATATTTCCTCCTTACACACTAATGATTACCTAGGTATTTGTTACAATAAGGGAAGCTGGCCAGCACCAGGAGGATGTAAATGTGTGCTGTGCAAGGGCATAGAGGGGAAGAAAGCCTGGGGCAGTGAGCCTGTGCAGACTTGACAACCATCCAAGTCACAAGGCAGGTGTGGTGGTGCACACCTGTAATCTTAGTACTGGGAGGCTGAGGCAGGAGTATCCTAGATTCATGGCTAGCCTCAGCAACTTAGCAAGACCCTTTTCAAAAAAAGAAAAACAAGAAAAAAAATGCTGTAGATATACCTCAGAGGCAGAATGCCCCTGGCTTCAATCCCCAGGACCAAAAATTAAAAATAAAATTAACAAAAAGGATAGTGCAGAAGCAGAGCATTTCTGAGTTTGATCCCCAGTACCACAAAGGAAAAATAAATAAAAAAGAAGTTGCTACAGCTCATAAGGTTGAATTTCCTCTCCTGGGGGTGATCTTTCTATGAAAGTTACAGAAGAACCTTATAAAAATGAATCAAACCCTAAAGTGGTAGTGTACCCCTCTAATCCCAGCACTTGGCAGGCTGAGACATGAAAATAGCAGGTTTGAGACCAGACAAAGCAAGTTTGTGAGACCCCGTTTCAAAATAAAATAAGGTTGGGGGTGTAGGGTATAGATAAAAAGCAGAGTGTCCTGGGTTCAATCCCCAGTACCAAATGAAGAAAGAAAGAAGCTGGGCATGGTGGCACATGCTTGTAATCCCAGTACTTGGGAGACTGAGACAGGAGGATCCAGGTTCGTGGCCAGCCTTAGTTACTTAGTGAGGCCCTCCACAACTTAGTGAGACCCTGTTTCAAAATAAAGAATAAAAAATAGGGCTGGGTATGTAGCTCAGAGTTAGAATGCCCTGAGTTCAATCCCTAGTACCACAAAAAGAAAGAAAGAAAGAAAGAAAGAAAGAAAGAAAGAAAGAAAGAAAGAAAGAAAGAAAGAAAGAAAGAAAGAAAGAAAGAAAGAAGGAAAGGAAGGAAGGAGAAAGAGAGAGAAAGAAAGAAGAAAGAAAAAAGAAAGAAAGGAAGGAAGAAAGAAAGAAAGAAAGAAAGAAAGAAAGAAAGAAAGAAAGAAAGAAAGAGTAGGCCAACTGGCTTCACCAACTTCTAAATAGTTGTGCAGCCTGGCTTCACCAACTTCTAAATAGTTGTGCAGCCTGCTCTTATTTCTCTTTAATCTTGGTTTTCTTATTCAGAAAGTATATATGTACTTCTCTACTTTGAAAGATCAGGATTGCAAATCAATAGTGTGTGTGTGTGTGTGTGTGTGTGTGTGTGTGTGTGTGTGTGTGTGTGTGATGCTATACCCCCAGTCCTATTCTTTTTCTTTTTTATTTCGAAACAGGATTTTGCTAAGTTGCTGAGGGTCTCACCAAGTCACTGAGCCTGGCCTTGAACCTGTGATCCTCCTGTTTTACCCTCCCAAGTACTAGGATTATAGGGATGTGCCACCCTGCCCAGCAAAGAGGTTCTTATCACAAACACAGGATGCTTTTTTCACATTATCAATTTAGACGTGCAGGTATATAAGTTGTGTTGGCCAGATGCCAAGATGGTTCCCAAGATTCCCACACATGGTGAATAATCTCTGTATAAATCTCCCTTAAGTGTGGGAAGAGGCCAGCCCCAGATGAGCCATGCTCCCTGGGTGGCAGTAACAGGTTACTCATCAATTGACCTTGTATGATGGAGAAGGAGACGACTTTCCTGGATGCGTGTGACCTAAGCAAAGAAGGTAAAGAGGCGTACCTCTCTTCACCTGGAAGAAGGCAGGCATCCCCTGGGGACATGTGGGAAAGAACCTGTGTAGCTTTTAGGAGCCAAGAGATGTCAACTCCCAAAACCTAGGAAAAGCTCTGGGGACCCCGGTCCTACCTCCTCAAGGAAGTTCGTTCTGCTAACAACCTTGATACACTTGAAAGACGTAGATACCAATACCAAGCCTCAGAAAAGAGTCCATCCTTGGTTTCAGTGGGGAAGATCCTGAGCAGAGAACCTATCTAATGCACACCTGGAATTATGAGCCCTGGCTATTGCAATTTTCCAAGGATACTGCGATGTGCTTCAAAGCAATAGACGTTAATACTCTAGGGCAGGGTGAGCACGCAGAGGTAAGACATGGTCATTATGATCATGATTCTGGCCCTATTTTGTTCTTCTGTCTCAGGCAGAGTGAAGCAGTATTGATGGCTGCAGGGATGAGAAGGAATGCAGAAAGAGGCAGGGCTCCTGTGCTCTGGGTGTTGGAGAAGCGAGACTGGACAGAAGGTGTCTTAATGCTGCTCAAACTACTCCTAAATCACCCTCTTGGCTACATCCTCCGAGGTCAAAGCCATCTCCTCTAGAACATAGAACTTGCTGCTTCAGCCAATGCAATTCCCTCAGGACACACCTTTAGTGTGAACTGGGTTATGTTTTAAGACCCTGAGCTTCAAAGGCAACAAGGAGAAGTGAAAGAAATTGATGAGTTGCTTCCTTAGAAGACAGCCGCCTGGGAAGGTGAGTCTGAACCTGCCCTTCTGAGAGGTGCGAGGGCAGAAGAGCAGCCTTCCCCCAGACCCCGTTGTAGGATCCAGGTGCCATAGACTGAGATGTCGGCATCACCCATGGGATTACCCAGAATGCTTGGGGTCTCCCTCTTGAGGCCTAGGTTATGGTGAGACTTAGAGATGAGGGAGCCAGCTAGTGTCACCAGGGATCTGAAGCTCTGTCGTCTGCTGCGGGACCCTTTGAGACACGGCAGGTCTGATGGGAGACGTGGTGAGGGCAAAATTCCTACCAGATGCCAAAGACTTAATATAGAGAAGAGAAAGCAATGCAGCTCTTTAATACAGTCCACACGTGCAGCATGTTGCAATGATACTATGTCTGGGGTATTCAGTCAAGCAAACTCTATCATTAAAATTACTTTTACTGATATCTACTTTTTGACAGGTGTACTAGACAATTTAAAATTACCCAGGTACCTTGCACTGTATTTCTTTTGGGCGGCGCCAGTTTAAACTATGAGGGAACCTACAGCAGAGGAGACAAGGCTGATAACAAGAAAAACAAGCTAGAGACTAAAATGTAACAAGTTCACATAGCGATCAGTAGGGGTGAAGTAAGTCATGGATTCGTTATACACCCTAATCTATAATAATAGATAATCAGAGTGAGAAGATAATTTTTCAGTCTGTAATTTATCTGCTTTCTCTCTCCCTCCCCTCCCTCCTTTCCTCCTCCCTTCTTTCCTCCCTCCTTCTCTCCCTCCCTCCCTTCCTTACTTTCTCTCTCTCTCTCTCTCTCTCTCTCTCTCTCTCTCTCTCTCTTTCTCTCTCTCTCTCTCTCTCTTCCTTCCTTTCTTCCATCTTTATGAACCGAGGACTGAACCCAGGGTTGTTCTAACTCCAAGCTATACCCCAGCCCTAATTTATTCAATTTTATTTTTTAATTTTGAAGCAAGGTCTTGCTAAATTGCTGAGAGTCTGGCCAAGTCGCTGAAGCTAGCTTCAAATCTGCAATCCTATAGTCTCATCCTCCTGAGTACGGGGATTACAGGCATGCACCACCATGGCCACCCCTTCCTTCCTTCCTTCCTTCCTTCCTTCCTTCCTTCCTTCCTTCCTCCCTCCCTCCCTCCCTCCCTCCCTCCCTTCCTTTCTCCCTCCGTCTCTCCCTCCCTTCCTTCCTTCCTTCCTCCTTCCTTCCTTTCTCTCTTTCTATTTCCTTTGTACTTTATAGGCAGCATGTCTTTCAGTGACCACACATCTATGAAATGATTTTATTTGGCCCTTTCAGATATCAAAAAATGGCATTAAAATATCTCTGTCCAGTAAACCCTTCTCCAAACAAGAGATCTCTCACCTCTATACCTAGTGGGAAGTCTGGGGATGTAGTTGAGTAGAGCACTTGCCTAGCATGCAGGAAGACCTGATCAACTCCCAGCACAGCAAAAACAAGGCCAAATAATAATAATTGAACACTTAGTGGGATTCTTGGCTGATTGACAGTAGGGGAAGGTGTAGGAAAACTGGACACTTATTGTCCTGTCTCAAGAAGGTAGTTATTTCTAAGCTTTGGCTGTTAGAAGGGAATGGGGGCTCCATGCTCCCAAACTTCTAGCTTCAGATATGATGCATTCAAAGAAATTTACCATTCTTAAACATGGGAGGTTAGCTTCTTCCTTATAACAACCTATAAGCATCTGCAATAGTTTAGATTTAGAATGTCTCTTAGCCCTCATGGAAAGAAGGTAGCAATGTTGGAAGTGGGGCTTGGTTGCTAAGAACGAATGCCTGGGATGTGTCCTTGGAGACTGTATATGGTCCTCCCTCCCCTTGCTGGTGTGAGCTTGCTTCCGGCCTCCATGATATGACATCAGAGCCCTTGTGCTCTTTCTCTACTTCCCATCGCCATGCCTGTGCTCCTCAGACCTGGCCTGGCATGGACTGAACCTCTAAATCTCCAAAAACTGTGAGCAAATAAATCTTTCTTCCCATAAGTCATGTGGTCAGGTCTTTTGGATTCTACTAGTGAGAATGTTGACCAAGACACCAATGATAGAGTCTCAGGGGACAGATTTCATTTCCAAAACCATCAGAAGGTGAGTTCCCTCCTACCTACATCTTGCGCCCAGTCACAGCTTCTGTGCCGCGCTTCAGGACAGGCCAAGAACATTCACTTCCTTCATTGCACTGGTATCAGCAGCTTTGGAGTTTGGGATCTGGGGACTAAAGAAAATGGCTGCAACCAACTGGGAAGTCTGAGGATGAGACATGGGACCTCTTTCTCTGAGGATTGAGGTGACTACAGCGAGCTTCCTGTAACGTAATTTGTCTTCCCTGCTCAGATCTGAGCATGGATCCATAGGACAGGCATAAACACGGTGTTCTGCTGGGAGAGAAATCTAGCTGGAGCAAGAGGCTCAGAACATGGTCTGCACTTTGGAACTTAACAAATCTTCACGGACATCCTCCTCTGTGAGCCTGCTCTGGTTTAGCATATTGCTTGTCTTCTGTGATATGCAGGAAGTGTAGGGTCTATCTTAATTTTCTAACCCAGCATCTATGGCTGTGGGGCAAAAGATGGGTCTCAGTAGCTATAAACATTTGTTGCTGGCCTTAAGTGTTTTGTTTTAAATTCTCTAAGCCTGAAAGTGATGGAAATTTCTGGGTACAAAATACTGTGAGGCTAATGAAAGTTTAGGGGGAGCTGGGATGAGTATTTATAGCTCCTCCTCCAGGCTGACAGCACTTTGCATGTGTGCTCACCTCTTTCTGAAAATCAGCTTCCCAGGAGATTACATTTCCCCTTCTTTTATTTTATTACTGGGCGTTGAACCCACAGGCATTCTACCTTCAAGCTATACCCCCAGCCATTTATTTATTTATTTACTTATTTATTTATTTATTTATTTATTATTTATTTATTTTTGTTGTTGTTGTTTAGAAACAGAGTCTCTGTATGTTGCTGAAAATCTCACTACATTGCTGAGACTGGTCTCAAACCTGCAATCCTCTTGCCTCCATCTCCTAGTACTGGGATTACAGGTGTGCACCACCATGCCCGGCTTCTACCTATTTTACTAAAGAGGAGTTAGTGAAGCTAGATGTGAAAACTGAGAACTAAGTGTTGGGGCTGAGGTCAACACACAAGCACCGTAGTGCCAAGACTCCCAGAGTTTCTCATGCTCCCGGGGATGTGTGTGTGCAGATATCCCAGCATAAAGCACAGACCCCGTGTCCTCTACTGGGAGGCGGCCAGGAGGGTACAGATAGATTCCAAAGCGCCACGAGGCTCTCCAAGAACAGTTTTACCAAGAGGGCAGTCTCCATGGGTTTCCAAATTCAACCTCACTTGGAGCTCCCTCCTACAATAATAAAACCCAGTATCTCACATTCATTCATTCATTCATTCATTCATTCATTTGGGTACTGGGAATTGAATCCATGGATGTTCTACCTCTGAGCTACACCCCTAGCACTATTTTATAATTATTTTTATTTTGGAACAGGGTCTGGTCAAGTTGCTAAGGGTCTCTCCAAGTTGCTGAGGCTTGCCTGGAACCTGTGGTTCTCCTGTCGAAGCCTCCCAAGACACTATAGATCTGTAATATCACATCTGGCTTTTTTTTCTCTCTCTCTCTCTCTTTTGTACTAGGGATTAAATTCAGAGACATTTGTCCTCTGAACTATTTCCCTAGCTCTTTTTTTTTTGAAACAGGATTTTGCTAAGTTGCTGAGTGTCTTGTTAAGTGGCTGAGGCTGGCCTCGAAACTAATGATCCTCCTTATTCAGCCTCTCAAGTACTGGACTACAGGCATGCATCACTGTGCTCAGCTCTAACTTTTTTAACACGGGGATTGATTTTTGTCCTCAAGCGGATGGAAAGCGATTCCTCTAGAACCTGAGCTCTCAGCGTCACACAGTCTAACTGCTCCCACTGATACCAGATGAGGGATCGTGGCCAATGTGAAAGCCCAGAGAGGCTAATTAAATTGCCTGAAATTACACAGCTCTTGGAGAAGGAGGCTTATAGCAGAGGAAAGATCCAAAATAAATACAAACAACAATTCCTCCAGCTGCTGAATATCTCTGTCCATTTCCCCATTCTTCTGCACACTGAGGTCTTTGATGGCTTAACGGAAACTGTTGTCTTTCTATCAGCTTAGGTGAACCACTGAGTTTTGTTTTGATTTTTGTTTGTTTTTGCAGTTCTGGGGATTGAACCCAGGGACATTCTACCTCTAAGGTACACTTTCAGCCATATTATTTTTTTTATTCTTTTTTTTTTTTTTTTGGAAACAGGGTCTCACTAAGTTGCAGAGAGCCTCACTAAGTAGCTGAGGCTGCCTGCGAACCCGGACCCTCCTGTCTCAGCCTCCCAAGTACTGAGATTACACGAGTGTGCCACCACGCCTGGCTTGAGTTTTGTTTTTATAAAAGAGAATTTTATGATGTTTTTCCAATGTGCCCAGGCATTGACAACTTTGAATTTTAGTATTTGAATGGTGCAACAAAAGTAGAAAGTTGTGTGGAATATTTATCCATCTATGCTACTCCCTTTACTCATAAAGCAGGTGCATCTCTTCCCCTCTCTCTCTCTTTCTCTCTCTCTCTCTCTCTCTCTCTCTCTCTCTCACACACACACACACACACACACACACACACACACACACACACACTAACCTTCTTTGGGGTGAAAAAAGAATGGTTCTTTGAACAAAGGGAAGAAGAAAGAACAATACATCACCTAGTCACGTAGTTTAGGAAAATAAAAAAGCAGGGAGCAGCAGCAGTGAGTCATTTCTGCTGACAGCCCCATCCAGCCGCGCCACAGTCCTCAGTGGAAACCTTCTCACAGTAACGAATGCCAGGGCCGCTCATCAGCCTGGGAGTGTTTGGGGGAGATAAAAGTGGAGCTGTGTGCTGTGCCTCTGACCTGTGCTTCAGTTCTCGACAACTTCCTGGTGCGGCTGCAGGAAGTTTGACTTTCCAGATGTGAGCAAGAGGGTGTTCGTTCTCTGGCCTGCAGTTATTGCTGTCTGCATAAAGGCTGTTTTCTACCTGGGGGAGGGGGATGTGGGGGACTCAGCGCTCTTTTTAAGGTCTGCTGGTGTCTGCATGCTGATGAGCTGCCAATTTATATTCTGCTTCTTCCAGGGCTCACCTGCCCGCACCACCACCATTACCCTACTTCCCGGGTCTCTGTTCTGCTAATTTCTACCTGCAGCTGTTTTATTTTTTTTCTTCCTCTTTTGGAGCCTGGGGAATTCTCTTGCTCTTGCTGACTTTTTGCTTCATTCGGGCAACACACCATCTGTCTATTTCAGTCAGAGAGCTTGGACGTCAAAGTCACAGGCACCTGCAGGTTCCTGATGAGTGATCCTGCAGGGGGTGGACTCTGGGATCTGCTCACCTGGTGTCCCACCATCCAAACTAGGGCTTCCTAGGCCTTGGCTAAAGCTGGATCTCTGAGCGTACTGCGGAGGAGAAGAAAGGACCCTGGGTTGGACTCTAGCGTATCAAATACTTATAAGCTCTGTGATGTGGGGCAAATTGCTTACCTGGGCTCCTGCAAGGATGCAGGGTGGATGTGATGTATCATTTTAGTTCCGAGCAGCAGACACTTCCTGGCCATACAGCCCAGGCCTTTAACTCAGTAGCTGTGCACGCTGGGCCTGACCCCAGCCTAGCCTGGGCCTTTGGTTCCTGATGGGTAGACCAGGATAATCATATACATACATACCTTGCCAAGTTGTGAGGATTAAGATGATAATAATCATGATAAGAATAATCATAACAAGCCTCATTTGCTGATGACTCACTCTATTCGTGTCCAAGTCCTCTATAAGAATTAGCATATATAATTTATCATAGTATATGTATATTGTACTTATGTTGATGCATAACATAAGCATATTGAAAATAACCCGGGGTCAGGTACAATGGTGCAGGCCAGTAATTCCAGTACCTGGGAGGTCGACACAGGAAGATCATAAGTACTAGGTGGTAAATTAGTGAGACACATTTGAAAACAAAACAAAGTAAAATAAAATAGGGCTGGATACTTGGGAGGCTGAGAAAGGAGGATTGCAGGTTTGCGGCCAGCCTCAGCAACTTAGTGAGGCCCTCCTCATCTTAGTGAGACCCTGTTTCAAACTAAGAGAATAAAATATAAGGCTGGGGGTATAGCTCAGAGGTAGAATACCCCAAGGTTCCATCCTCAGTACCACAAAAAAATATTTGGTATTTATGTATGTATAGAAAGATATTTATTTTAGATGCATACAATTGTATAGCTGTCTGTGTGTAAACATATGAAATATTATATAATCACATAAATAACATATATATGCCTATAGATTATACATATATATTATGTAAATTCGTAAAATATGTATGGGTGTGTGTTCTTTAGATTGATAGAGAAATGATTTATTATTAAAAAGGAAAATGCTATCTACCAGGGTGAGTGGCTTACATATAGCTCCCTATCACAAGAATCCTATGTATTAGGTCGTATTATTGCTCCCATTTTATAGATGAGATAACTAAAGTACAGAGAGGCTAAAGATGTCCTAAATGTCTTTACATATGGATTATAGACGTTTCTATGTACATAAATATATAGGTGCGGTACAAGCACTGTGTAGAGTGTTTGCAATGTATTTAAATAACATTTGCTGTTATTATTCATTTTATTCTTCATGCAAGCTACAAGCCTTGTTCTCCTTGGGAAATGTCCTTATTAGTTAAGTAATTAACTAATAATTAATTAATTTAGAGTTACTGGGGATTAAACCCAGGGGTGTTCTACCTCCAAACTACACCTTCCACAACCCTATTTTATTTTTAAACAGGGTCTCACTAAGTTGCAGATGACCTCACTAAGTTGCTGAGACTGGCCTTGAACCTGCAACCCTCTTGTCTCTGCCTTACAAATACTGGGATTACAGGCGTGCACCACCACCCAGAGCTATCAGTCTTCAAAGACTGGTCAATGTTTTCATCGCAGTACCATCTTGCTACCCAGAAAATAACTTCCCTTTGAGACATTTGTCAAATTTCTTTTTCTAGGCCAGATATCTGGGATCAGATCAGCCCTCGTTATCTAGCCCAGAGGAGACTCCCCAGTTTTCCAGGGGCACAATTAGTACACAACATCTGAACTAAGACTGGGGCTTCAGAGGAGACCCTTCTGAAATGCCAAGAGACAACTGTTACTGTTGAACCCCGCATCTCCACCCCCCTTAAGACTGTAAGGGGCAGCTAAGGGAAAACTACCATTTTCCCCTGGAGCTGAGGGACTCTGCTTCGGGCTCGGAGATGAACGGCCCTTGTCCACGAGTAAACATCAAGCTACATCCTGAGAAACTGCACAATCATAATTTCCTACCCTTTGGAAAGGATTGCACGTTGATAATTTACATGCAAACATCCCAAATTTTATTTTTCATACAGGATGAGTTATATATTATACGGTATGAATGAAAACACCCCCCCCACACACACACATACCCACTCACCTTTGAAATGTTCCGACAAAAATGACCCCTTCGTCTCTCCTCCAGTGAAAATATTATTTTCTGTCTGTGTTCTTGGCTTTTATTTGTGAAAATATCAGCAGTGGTGATCAGGAGAAAGGGTGAGAACCTGTTTCAGGAATGTGCGTGTGTGCCAATGTGCTCTCACGGCCCACACCCATGCACACGCAAGCATGCGCACTCATGAGTCCTACCAATGTTGGCTATGCAGGAGAACAGAGCATGGACATCACCACCGAGCCCAGGGGAAGAAGGTGCCTCCCTCCCAGGACACTGTGGTGCTTAGCCTTGGGTGTGTGTGTGTGTGTGTGTGTATGTGTGTGTGTGTGTGCAGAAAGCACAGAGTACAGAAAGCACAAGCTCACTAGGTGTATCTGAGACAGGTGGTCTGTGCATCAGGAGTTGGAGTGACAGTGTCACCAGCAACTCAGGGCTTTTGCTGCGTGTATACCACTTGGAACACTCGTGGGACAGTGAAATCCCAGAGGTACGTTTACTTCAAACATGGCGGCTTCCCAGGAGGTCCACAGTCGCTTCAGATGACGTCATAGATAACAAAGGTGTTGGGGGAGGGGTGGGTGTTGGGGAGGGGGGAGTAGGTGGAAAGTTGGGATCCAGAGAGTGGTCCCAGCTTCTTTAGTTCAAATTTATTTACTAATTTACTTTTTGCATGGAGATGGTTTTATTGTTTACTTAGAATTTCATTTTGAGAAATACCATTATGGGTGGGATGAGACTGCAGCTACCTTTCAGGCATTGTCTACAGGAAAATAAATGACAGCATCTATGTATACACGAAGCATGTATATCACATATGGGCTTTCTTTGGGCTCAGTTTCTCACCTCTGCACACACCAGGTGGAGGATGGGGGTGGTGACAAGCACTGGCATTCATCTGTCGAGTCTTTGAGTCTTCTAGATATTTGTTCATTTATGGCATCATTTTAATTTTATGGTTTTTTGTTTGTTTTTGGTACTGAGGATTGAGCCCGGAGGCATTCTACCATCGAGCTACACTCCCAGCCCTATTTTGTTTTTTATTTGGAAACAGGGTCTCGCTAAGTTGCTGAGGGTCTCACTAAGTTGCTGTGGCTGGCCTCCGATCCTGTCTCAGCTGCCCAAGTACTGGGATTATAGGCACGCACCCCCACACCTGGCTTTCTTTACATTTCACATACGATTTATATGCTTCTCTCCATTTGATAGAAGAGGCTGCTCATTGAGATTCTATTGTAAACTACTGCTCTTCTCCTCTTCGCTTATAGTCTCATATTTCATGGAGAAGGGGCTCAGATATAAACTAGTGTTTCAGGAGACAAGCATGTCCCTCTTGACACCTGCCAGGATAAAGGATAAAGCTAGTGACTTCTTTGGATGTGTGTGTGTGTGTGTGTGTGTGTGTGTGTGTGTGTGTGTGTGTGTCACTGGGGATAGAACCTAGGGGCATTCTACTTCTGAGCCACACCCTCAGCCATATATATATATATATAATTTGAAACAGGGTCTTGCTAGGTTGATGAGAGTCTCGCTACTTGCTGAGACTCTCCTTAAACCTGCAATCCTCCTGTCTCAGCCTCCCAAGTACTAGGATTATAGGCGAGCACCACTACGCCTGGCTACTTCTATATATACTTATTTTTTTTGTATTTGAGATTGAACCCATGGGCATTCTGCCTCTGAGCTACACCCCTCATCCCTTGTTTATTTCTAAGACACAGTCTTGCTAATTTCTTGAGGCTGACCATGAGTCTGTGAGCCTCTTATCTCAGCCTCCCAAATACTGGAGTTACAGATATGCACCACCATGCCCAGCTTACTTACCTTTTATTAAGAAGAGCCCGAGAAACCTGGGTTTAACGCTACCATCATCACCATCACTATCAATAGAATTTTTGGAAGAGGGTACAGACTTCAGGGTTAGGTCTTCATATGGAGTCCACAGCAACTATTGCTAGATATTATTTCAGACAACCCATATGACCTACCGCATCCTCACTGACTTCACTTGTAAAATAAGGGTAACAGTATCACTAAAGACCAATTCACGCGGGGCAAGGAATGTTGACTATGACATGCACAGCCCTACTGTGGACCACTGCGTATACTGGAAGTGGTTTAATTCACATTGTTAGGGCAACCCTTGTGGACAGAGAATAGGGGAACAACATTCTTCCAGAGGCGCTCGGGAGGAACTCTCTTCTTCAACATTTACATTGACCAGGTGAGAACATTTCCTGTCAATTGAGGGCATCCTAGCCAGGTAAGAACATTCCCCATCAATGGAGGGCATCCTAGCCAGGTGAGAACATTTCCTGTCAATTGAGAGTATCCTAGCCAGGTGAGAACATTCCCCATTAATTGAGGGCATCCTAGCCAGGTGAGAACACCTGCTATCAATGGAAGGCATCCTAGCCAGGTGATAACATCCTATATCAATGGAGGGCATCCTAGCCAGGTGAGAACATTTCCTGTCAATTGAGAGTATCCTGAGAACATTCCCTATTAATTGAGGGCATCCTAGCCAGGTGAGAACACCCGCTATCAATGGAAGGCATCCTAGCCAGGTGATAAAATCCTCTGTCAATGGAGGGCATCCTAGCCAGGTAAGGATATCTGTTGTCAATTGGGGGGGGGTGCATCCTAGCCAGGTGAGAACACTACCTGTCAGTGCTGTCAGTGAAGGACATCCTGGCTCCATCATTTGCTTGCTGACCAGAGATGAATTTACCTCTTTGTGCCTCTTTGGGTGACCCTCTGAACAATCACCGTGCAACGTCTGAGGTGCTGCTGCACGCACTTCATGTAGACTGCTTCATTTATTCCAAGTAACGCTATTAAGAGGAATGTGTTTTTATAATCCTGAACCCATATTTTACTTGAAATGCACAGTGTATATGGTTGTTTCGTCTTACACCAGAGACTGACATTTCCATGCTTTGTGAACTAAGCTTGCTTTTGTAAACATCTCGTGGTCAGCTCCCTGATTCTTTGGACAGATGTGTGCTCTGAGTCACACAACTGGAGTGCCTGCCAGAGACACTTGCTCGACCCAAGACCCAAGACCCAAGACCCAAGACCCGGCACCCCCGCATGTCACCTGCAGATAGTGACTCAGTCCTCCAGGAAGCCCCCAGAAGCAAAAGAACTCAGAACGCCAACGCACACGTACCTTTTCAGACTAAGCTTTTATTTTTTGATATTACAAACCAGTTTTCTTTATTCACAAACCACTGTAAGTGATATAAACACTAATTTCTAAAGACAGATATACACATTTTCTGGGTTTGCAGATTGCGTGATGTGTGTTAAGAAGTCACTATATGCCACACATGATAGTAATCTTTTTTTTTTCATAATTCATTATAGCAATAGTTATTTAGATAAATGAAAACATTCCAAATAAATACTGTTTAAAAAAATCCAAAATGTTCGTTTACATCTCTGACATACATTTTAAAATGACTTATTGGCAACTTGGCAGAGTGCCTTGGACAAAAGATTCTGCAACACCGGTCGGCACCCGCGTGCTCTAAATGATTTTATTAAAACTACATACAATTGTGGGGGGAAAGTACAGCTCATTGATGGAAATCAAAACTGCAAATGAATTTTACTTTAGCCAACACAGTAAGAGTTCTATGTTTGTGATTCCAAACACAATGCAATTTCTGGATTTGTGAAATCTGAGACTGGTGGGAGAAATGTCTATTTTCTCCCCAGCTCCCCCTCCCCCCCCATTCCTACTATCTTTCTCCCCACTGGGGTAGGGTGCCATATTATTTTAATCCACTGTTTCCTTGAATAACATCAACCAGGCACCCGCTGTCCTCAGGATATTTTCCCGGTGAGGGATGAGAACGTCTTAGCTATGATGATGCTACAACACCCCCGGCCCTCCCCCTACCCACCCAATTCTAGGCTTCTGGCTCATTGGTGATTTTCCCTTTCTTTCTTTCTTTCACTTTTTAAGGTCACTATTACCTGTCTTAGATATCGAAGCTACAGAAACTTGGTTTTCAAATGTGAAACTTTATTGATGGTTTAATATCCAACTGATCTTACAGCATGCGCATAGGGTGACAAGGGAAAGCTGGATCACAAACACTGTTTTTTTTTTTTCTTTGTTTTTTGTTTTTTTGTTTGTTTTTTGTTTTTTTTTTTTTTTCAAAGTTTTGTTTGGTTTTGTTTTAAAGCAGAGTTGTTACAGCGGATTGGCAGGTCCACAGCGGTGGCGGGCAAGTCGATAACTTCCCACACTGCACACAGAAGGGTTTAAAGGATGGCGGCAGAGCTACTCGGGGGGGGAACAGCTTGCTGCTGCTGTTTTTTGTTTGTTTTTGTTCAATTTAAATACAAAAACAGGAAGACCCGTGACAGATACCCCAACTTAGGTTAACTTGTAAACAGTACAACATGGGACGAGTTCAAACAGAAGTAAGTACAGAAAAACTGCAATTTTTCGGCTGTGTCGCTCTGGCCCTGTATCCGAGAAGGGGTGAAGGGCTTTGTTCTTTGGGGACATGAAGAGGGTGGATTTATTTTTATTTTTTATTTATTTATTTTTTGCTTCCTTCTGACAAGTGTCCTGGGCCTTGGAGACAAAACTAAAGATACGGGTGTAAGGTAGTCCTGGGGCGTGGGGGAGAGGCAGAAGGGCAGCTTCCCACGGACTGAAAAATTGCAGATTCTCATACAACGCAGTCATATTTCAAAAAGTACCAAGCCGATGAAAATACCATGATTATCTCTACTCGATGGTTGCAATACTTGTAAAATGCGTCTATAAATCCGAATATGATTATCATGTAATTCCATAAAAATTATACGTCTGTCTCTAACAGTTGTTCGACTAAGCTAAAACTAGGCTTCGTAGACTGTTTCTAGAACTTAACAACTCCACTGCACAGATGTAAATTTTATACATTTTTTTTTAACTGGTACAAAGAATTTAAGTTTTTATTACTTTCTTTTTTTGGAAAAAAAGAAAAAAATAGAAACAGTGCTTTTTATCACCTTTTTATTAATGTTATTTTTTCCCTCCCATAATATAAAAGTCAGCAATGATATCAATAATTTATTATACTGGAAGAAATATAAAAAGAATGCTTGTGGATGGCCTAACTAGTAGATTTTGCCTACTTAACTAGCGGCTGGTTAAGAAGCTAAGTACTGCCGGGTGGAATGGTTTAAAGGGTTTAGAGGGTGGGTTTCCACAGTTTCAATCAACTCCTGATGCATGAATACCACCAGGAGCAGCCCCATGACAAGGAAACCTTTGGCTTGAACTGACTGGCAACAAGGAACTCAGAACCATTGATTGACACATGATCGTTGGTGCAGTGGGTCATTTAGATTCATCAGATACTCTATATAGTTGTTTCTTTCAGTCAAATCCCGAGTCCCACACCTCTAAGCCCCGCCCAACCTCCCTTTTCACAAAATAAAATAATGTCGATGCAGGAAAAAAAAAAAAAATGACTACTGTAGTCACACTCTTCCCAAACAGTTTAACCCCTGTAGCTTCATATTCGGCATATATAATTCATTTACATAATATAGCACTCTGAATATGGCCCTAAACCAGTTTTGATTCATATCAAGTGTCTCTCTAGATCAACCACAAAAAAAAAAAAAAAAAAAAAAAAAAAAAAAAAAAAAAAAAAAAAAAAACTCCTACAGCCAGCAACCGGACTACGGAACCTTCAGAAACTAAAGACCCACAATATTAAAATACACAGAACAAAATATCTGAGGTATAAGATAAAAAATGTAATTTTTCCCTCTTTTTTATTTTTAATTTTTTTTTTTTTTTTAGTTGCTAAAATGATGCACTACTGCATGTATTGCAATACCCAAGCCTCGGAAAGCTTCCTTTCTCCCCACATTGGAAGGTTTTTATGGTTTTGTCATTTAGTATGGAGCAAAACGGTTGTATCCCCCTCGGTATATACTAGCCTGCAATGAAGAAAGAACGAGACCCACATCATCAGCATGGCTCCTAGTCTTGGCATCAGTCAAGGGTGCAAAAGCATTCTGAAACAAAGCAATTTGAGGGGTGTGTTTTTTACATTTTCCTTTTGCAACACGTGGATCATCAAAAAGACTAATGTGAAAAAAATAGACACGCAAAACCAACCGAAATGGAGGCACCCCCGACCCGTCCCACGTCATTCTTGGAGAGCCAGAGATAAGGCCAGTCCTGATCTCCCCCAAAAACTTCTTAGAAAGAAAATCCCTGTAAAACCAGACTCTTATCAACCAGTCCCTGTAGCTACAAGGACTCTGATACCAACAGGATGATTAAAGGATTTGTACTGTTTCATATTGTTTATTTCATGATTGATTGGTTAATAAATTAATACGATGTTCCCCAGGGAAAGTGCAACCTAGACAATTTACCGAATACAGGGACTCAACTCTCTTTTCTAACAAGTCCCTCGACTGGACCAGGGGTTGAAAGTGGAGTTCTCAAATGCAGGGTCTGCATGAAAATCTAAACCCCCTTCCTTATTGTCGCGGCTCAGCAATCTGTATAGGATCTGATCTCAAGAGGAGAATTGCATAGATGCAAAACAGTATGTTTCCAAATCGCGGTTGGATTTTTGCTATGCCTAAATTCCAGGGAATTCTCTCATAGCTTCAAGTGGCTATGAGGTGGCACTTAACTGTTTCCTTTTTTTTGTTGTTTTTTCCCTAAAAGTATTGGCGATTCAAAGGAATGCCTGCAGGGGATTTTATTTTTAGGATAAGGACTGATAGTCTTGATCCAAGCAGAAAACTGCATGCCAAAGCTCTGTAATGATTGCATACGCTTTTCATGTGATGGGCACGTCTTATTGTACTCAAGAGTTTTAGTGCATAGAAGTTTGAACAAGTACAGGCAAATTCACCCCACCCCCACCTCCCAATTTTGCCCTCCCCTTTTCCCTTCCCCAAACAAAAAGCAGGACCCCCCAAAAAACCCCAAAGACAACCCCCAAACCCAGCTGATCCCTTCTAATTTTTTATGAATTAGGCACACACACAAAGTGTGCCCCTCTCTCTATTTTCTTTCCTGGGCGACTATGACTTTAAACATGAATTGTAAAAGGGGAGGAGAGGCAGGCAGATTCTCAGCTGCCTGACAGCAGAGGCCTGGAAGTGTGCAGCTTAGCTCCTCTGAAGTCTGTGCTGGGGCTGGAACCTTGGGGCTATGTGAATGAGCAGCAAGGGAGGGAAAAAAAAAAAGAAAAACAAAGTTCTGCATTGACACTGCTTTCCGTTAGTGATGGATTTAATTATCAAAATGACTAATTATTCCATTAAGGTAAGTGCTCCGCTAGGTGAGACTTGCAAAATTAGAAATATAATAACTTACATGCACTACATTGCCAAGAAATTAAGACATTTATCAAGTTTACTGGGAGGATTAATGTGGCATTTTAGCTGCTGTTAGCACAAGAGACAAATTCAATTAAGGGAAAGTGAGAAGACGTCAACCGTCAACCCGTACTGAAGTCCCAGCTGGGGGATGGGAAGGGAGGTGGGGAACAGGGAGGGCACAGGGATTGGTACTCACCATGGCACCAACGCCGTAGGTGGGGGCTGGAGCAAGTGTGTGTTGGTAGGGGTCGGCAGCATAAACTCGTCCGTAACTGAAAGGGAAGCAGAGGCCAAGGGTGATCTATCACGTGTACTTGTAAGGCGATGCCAACCACAAAATACAAAATACCAAGACAACGGTGGAGGGGTCGAACTCATCTTGAAGTAAGGGACACTCTGCCCTGCCAGGTAACGTGAGAATGCTCTCTGTGCAAAATGCCTCCTCTGGTCCATTGAACATAGCTGGTCCGACCGATGTGCTCGATATATAATAATCATGCACTATTTAATGAGGTGGGGGGGCATTGTGAGAAATGCTCCTACTGGTTGTTTTGTTCTTGGAAAATTATAGCTTGCACTTATACAGACTAAGGTGGCTACCAGGTGAGTATGTGGTATAATCTTGTGCTGGGGATTGGACGCAGGGCCTCATACATGCTAGGCATACATTCTACAACCAAGCTACATCCCCAGACTTTTTTTTTTTGAGACAGGATCACACTAAGTTGCCATAGCGTTGACTTGAACTCCCCATTCTCTTTCCTCTACCTTCCAAGTAACTGGGATCACAGGCATACACCACCATGTCCTACTTAGGTGGTATGAGCTTAGGGAATCATATGCAGTCTGATGGACTGAAACATTATGTGGTTCATGACTGTATATATAGATACAGATACATGTGCAAATGGACACATATATTACCACTGTCCCTGCATAATACCAATTCTATATGGCTGATGTAGTTCCCTCAGAAACCAAGGTAAGCAAAAAGAAACAATGTAAAAGTGATCTTAGAAAACTCAGTGTCCCTGGAGGGCATATTATCACTCAAAGGAGACTGTCTTCTTTCTTCCTGATCTTGCTGCCATGAATCAAAAGGGATAGGGTGAACCCTAAAGGGTGAAGTAAAGCTGTATGTATAGTTAGCACTCCCCTATCTCAGAATGGGAAAGAGCAAACACATTTGAACAGTGGAATCCCCCTTCCCTCTCCTTCAGGAATTGGAGCCTGATTTGATTTTGATCTAATCACCCCAGAATTTCTATCTCATGCATCCTTGGCCAGGTTCTGGGAAGAAAGGCATTTGAAATCACACATCTTAATAACATCTCCTCGTCTTTGAGTTTTTCTATCTCTCTCTACCATCTTTCTCTCTCTGTAAGCTCTGGCTTTCAGGATAGGCTTTAGAATAAAAATAAGTTGAGAATGGAACTCAGATGCATCCAGGGCATATGGAACGAAGCATTGCAACAAATAAAAAACTGAGTCAAAGAGCTTATGTCATGCACTCTGGGGCCACAGAGTTACAGGGAATCAGAGCTGATCCTTTAATCACTACGGCCAGTTTGCACACGTGTTCCATGGTATCACACACCCCTACTAGTTTGACCTGCAAGATATCTTCCTGGAGATAGCTTGAATAGTACTATTTCAATACTGACCAATGCTGAGATGAGATCTTAGGTTAGGTTCTCTGGAAGCCAAGCCTGAAACGGAGACTCCTGTGCAAGTGATTTATCCAGGGGGTACTCTCAAGAGGAGAGAGGCAGGTGGGTCAGAGCAAAGAAAAAAGAGAGGGATGTGATCCAAGCTGGATGCTGGCTTTGATATGATCCCATGAGTTGCTTGTTGGACTTGGTCCTGCCCAGAGGTTAGTGGGTGGGCTTTGTAAGGTCCATGTTTGGGAAGGACTGGTTTAGGTTTTTCTGAGTACTCCCTTGAACAGAGAGCACTTTATGGGAGAAGGGTGTGGCTGTACTCCATGAGCACACTCACAGCAGTAGGGGGGGGGAATGCTAGCCCCTAAATGGGATCTCTGTGGGTTTTCAACATTTTTTGATTTTTTTCTTAAATAAAGGAAGACATCAAGAAGAAATTATTTGTTTGAACTGTCAACCTTATACTCCCTTAAAGTCCAGTTTGCATGTACTTTATCCCTCTCCTTCTCTGTATTTTCCCTTCCAATCATCTTTCTTACAATTGGTTGAAAACAGGAGGCCACCTAAAGTCCTGAGGAGAGCCAAGGACTAGGGGCAAGACCCACCAGATTTCAGTCTTGCCTTTACAATGTCCTTGCTCCCGACTCCTAAGTAAGTGTGTATTGGATGATTTGACTCAGCAGTTCACACCACCAGAGTGGGGGAAGGTGAGAGAAGACAGGCAAAGGACCTTGTGAATCTCACACTCTAAGTTTTACCCAAATGGAAGAAGACAGATTTTCCCAAGTTTGCATTGGCCCTTTCCTAACTGCTATGTCATTCTTGTCTTTTGCAAAGCTCAAATGACCTAGGTAATGCTTTCAGCTTCACCCCAGCATTCTCCTGATCCTCAACTGCAAGGACATGAACTGATGTTTCTTTTCTAAGGTAGATCATTCCATGAAACTAACAAATAGTTAACCTTCTCTTGCTTTTCACTCATTGAGACACCTTTCTGTCCTTTTGGCCATCAAAAATAGCCTCTCATCAATGACTCTTCTCTCTGAGAGGAAGTGTAGATGAAAGTAGAGAATATATTGAAACAAGATAGATGAAATTTTTTTTAAATCATACATCCATGACAGTCACCTGTGAGACCTGGACCTCCACTCACTAATCTAGAAAAGAAATACAAAGAGGAAATGGTATATAACTTTGGTGCTGATGTTTGCTTCATGAGAAGACAGTCTGCCATTGGTCTACAGAGAAGTTGGTTAGCAGGATTAGTTCTAATAATGTTCATTTGGAAAAGTTGGTTACATGAACAGAATATAAACTACAAAGGCAATATGAAAATCCTTAGGGATTTATTTGGGGATGTCATGACAGAATATTCCATCTAAATGAGTGTGAAGATGAAAAGGTTCATGACAACTATTTTTTTTTAATTTGGGGAATTAAATGCAATTTTGAGGAGATGCCATATTGGCAGTGTGAATATATTTAATGAATACACAGCTCCCATCCTTTCCTGCTGCATACCTTAATGGCAACTCCCAAAACTGGGCATAGTTTCAACCTTTGCAGAAAACCCAAGGTAACAATTTGGCAGTATTCTCTTCCAAGGCAGAAGAAAATACAGCAGCACTGAAGGATTCCTCGCAAATGAGCAGTTCCTTTTCTCCTCGGGGTGACCTCTACCTTCAGAATAGGATGGTTTTATTATGATTAATAAATTTCATTTCCACAGAGGAAAAGGGACCATGTCAGCTCAAACTGAAAGCAAGGAGGCTTCTTTTCAAATGCTAATTTCTAAACACGCCCTTGCCCGACACTACAATTTAGACACAAGGTTATTACAGAAGATGTGGACTTGAGTACCACTTTTACAGCAGATATGTCAGGCACGTCAGCAACCTGATGTCCTCAGAGCCAGCTAAGCACAGCTCTCGGAATGAGAGCTGCAACTCCCAGATCTCAACAGGAATGAGGGGGGAATGTCCTACGATAGCCATGTGAGGACCTGGCCTGTGAGGGATCATCCTCCACACCATCCACCTCTGGCCAAAATGGGCAATGGTGAAATCAGACCAGGAGGCTCTCCTTGTTTCCATGGACCACCCATCAGCAATTTCGCAAGGAATTTTAAATGCATTAACTGAACTCCATGCACACTATTACTGCCCAAATATGAGCCACTACTAATTCATCAAAACACATTCAAAAACCCTTCTCCCATTCTTTTCCTTCAAACCAACAGCCATTTACATTTATGTCTATCAAATCTCTCAAATTCATCCATCCATCCATCCATCCATCCATCCATCCATCCATCCATCCATCCATGCCTCCCTCCCTCCCTTTCTCTATTGAATTAAATAGAAATCTTATAAATCTAATCAAATGCCTCCTCTGCTTAAAACCCTTCAGTGGTGCTCCATAGATTCCAGAATAGTATCCAAAGTCATGTGATTTCTCCATCCCTCTTTCAATCCTTATCTTACACACCTCCTATTCCTCTCAGGCTTACCGTGCTCCATGCATTCGGGCCCCACTAATAGTTCTTGGACATGTGCAAATCCAGTCTCTTATTAGGATTTTCAAACCTGCTCATCTTTCAACTGAATTTCTTCTCTTCAACCTTGATTTCTCAGATCAAATGTCATCTCCTCAAAGTGATGCCACTTCTTAAGGATACTTCTTAGCTTCACCCCCACTCCTCAATGTCATTTGGCAAGTCTCTAATTATATTGCTTATTTACCTGTCTACCTGGCTCTTTGCTTTCCCCCATCCTGGTAGGGCAGCTCCATGGGAATGGGGCTGCTTTTATTTTGTCCTTTTTCAGTGAAGGAGGAATGGGCCAGTGGGATCTATCAATGGGATCTATCAGTGAGATCTACCAGGAAACTCTGTCAAGATCAGTCAGTGGGATCTATCCATCAGTATGATCTACTAGAAGACTCTATCAGGATTGGTCAGTGGAATCTACCAGGAGATTCTGTCAGGATATATCAGTGGGATCTAATAGGAATTTCTATCAGGACCCATCAGAGGGATCTGCCAAGAGAGTCTATCAAGATCAATCAGTGGGATCTATCAGTGGGATCTACCAGAAGCCTCTATCATAATTGGTCAGTATGATCCACCAGTGTTATCCACCAGGAGATTCTACCAGGATCCATCAATGGGATCTACCAGGAGATTCCACCAGGATCTATCATTGGGATCTATCAGGAGATTCTATGAGGCTAAATCAGTGGTCTCTACCAGCAGACTCTGTCAGAATCTCTCAGTGGGATCTATTGGTAAATTCCACTGGTGGGATCTCTCAGTGGAATCTATTGGGAGATTCAGTAGAAAGATTCTCCCAGACAGGCTTTCTGGAGATTGTAGGTCAGTGGTTCCCAGACACACAAAGCCCTTTAAGACCCAAAGAAAATTTCTAGGACTCTGGAAACATGGTGTGTAAATTTATATCACTCCCAAGAGTTTACAAAACACTGGCCAAGTTGCCATAAAGTTCATTAAATCCTGTAGAGACAAACTAAACAAAGAAATAAAAGAGAATTGCTTTGCTGGACATTCACCACTACTTGTGACTATCATGTGGCCTCATCTTTTTTTTTTTTTTTTTTTAACCTTAACAACAAGTTAAAGCCAGAAGGAGACTGAGGCCCTGGGAGGGCTAGGGGTTGAGGAAGCAAGAAGGGTCAGGTGAGTGCTATCTTTACAGTCCTTGTTTCCGGCTCTAGCAAGTCTCTCTTTGAGCCTCATCTTCCTCAATTGAAAAATGGCACTGCTTTGTCTGAGCCCTGTCAAATTTTCAGATAATGTGCATGAATAGAAACTAGATACATATTAAAGTCATCCACAGATATAGGAGATTATGCTGCAGGGCTCCTCACAGGGACTGTCACAGACCAGTCTCTCACTTCTACCCAGATGTCTGGACTCAGAGAAAACCGGGAGGTTCTCTTCTAATGCGACCACATGTAGCTCTAGCAATCAAATTACCCAGGCTCCTGGAGTCGAGATTTCTCTGATTTATGACTTACAGATGTAGTTTAAATTGCTGTGCTTGAACTTAAGGTTAGGTTGGCGTAGGATGAATGAGTTGGCCAAATGGGGATATGAACCCGTGTTTGTTAAGGCGCTTTGTCAACTCTGCTGAGAAATGTAAACATTACTTATTATTAACATTTTCAAAAGCTAGTTGAGACAAGCTGGATAGGAATGAGGTACAACAGACCTGTGCTGGCACCCTGTGTTTAATAGTCACATGATTTCTTCCAAGGGCACAGGAAGAACAGTATAATTAATTTCACTCCGTATCTCAATAAAGAGCCTTTTATTATTCCTTTAGCATTATATTCCCATGTCTCCTGCCCCAGAGACTGCTGGGGGATTCCTGTGGGACAGAAATATGGGTAAAATATGCTCATCCACAGATGAATTCATGAGGTAGGGTATGTTCCTCTCTCGCAGAGAGTGGGGCTGCAAATCATGCATTCAAAATAGGATGCCTCACTGAGGATTGGTAAGTGCTCCCCAGTCTCTGTGATACTATTTGGGGATATGGACTACATAGATATAGACTATTTCTAGACTATAGTCTATAAAGTATTTTGGAAAGTGAGCCCATTACAATCACACATCCTTACACACAGTAGCATGTCATGGCCCAGTGGTTCTAACCCCTTGCTCTTTGGAGAGCCCAGGTTTAGCTAGAGATGTTCCCTTTCAAGTCTCTGTAGAGGGTCACCTGAAGCCTAGCCCTTAACAAATCCACAAACCCACTGACTGATCGCACCATCTACCCTGCTCGGGGCTGTCTGTGGCACCCAGGGAGAGGGAGACACCAGAAGCTAACTCGCACTTGAGAAGAAGTGATACTCATCCCGCCCAGGTATCCGTCCTATTTTATAAGACTCATTTTTTGAGTTTTGAGGACAATTCCAAATGAAAGTCGAATGGCTGCTGAGGAAACTCCCTCTGGTGTGCATTGCTGTTGGTATAGTTTGCTGCACTGAGGAAAGAAGCCAGGAACCAGGCAGGAAGAAGAAGCCCAAGAAGGCACATGAGCTTCTGAGTCCTTCAGCTCTCCTCCGGCTACTGCATTACTGCCTCCCTTGATCCAACCACAAATCAGTCTATTTCCAGCATGAAGAACTGGGCCCATTTGTGCTTTTCAACTTGACCCTTCCATACTCATCATTCAATAAAAATGCAACAAAAACAAATAAGCTCCTACAGTCCCTTGGCGATTCTGTGACTGCAGGATCTAATGGGCCCCCCTGGGCTTATGGGGTTTCTCTATATTGGGAATGGAAACAAGAACCCTCCTTCCAAAGGATTAAGACACAGCTCAGAATGTGGGATTCCACAGAAGATCATTCAAATTCCTGGTTGGGAACATCTTAGTATATTTCAGAAATGAATGATCATTTTCTTACCATCATGCAAATAAATATCTAGCAGACAACCCAGGAGGCTTGGCACACAAACCCTTTATTTATCAAATCCCAGACTACCACTTTCAGGATTTGAGTTCTGGGATGATACAGTCTGTATCAGTTTAAGAGGAGTAATAATGGCCAAGATTTGGGGCAGGTCTTCCATAGAAAACGACTAATCTCCATCCACCATGCAGAGAAGCTGGTACCAGTCAGCCTGCTTCCACATAGGAAACCTGGGAAGGACTCCCAGGACCTCTAGTCACACATGCTGGCTTTGTCCACATGGGGACATTGGGGAGGACTCTCAAGACCTCTAGTCACACATGCTGGTTGCTACAATAGGAAGAAAAAAAAAAGACCCTTCCAAAAACAATAATGTGGGAACTGCTTGGATGTTCCCTAAGTGTGTTTGGCTAAGGGCCTGCCTTTTCACTTTTCTGTGGAATGTCAGATAAGATCTGGACCTCAAATCTTAGCTGATCAGTTCACTTCTGTGGATATATTCACTAGGGAAATACTGCTCTGTGACTAATGTTGCCTTGCCTAGTTTTAATGAATTACATGTTTACAGACTATAGGGATGACCAATCCTTCCTATTCTAAAACCTCAAGACACATAAGTTAGAGGAACCAAACCAGTCCTATAACACAACACATCTAGAAAACTGCTATAAATTCAGGAAAACCTCTAAAAAATTTCTCAGGTAGAAACAGAAGAAACTCTCCATTTGATTCTATATGGCCTTGACATTTCTGAATTCTGCTGTTTCTCACTTTCTTAGGCTGGCCTCAAAATGTCACCTTCAGAAATCTTTCAGGCAGGGTGTGGTGGTGCATGCTTTTAAGCCCAGTACTTGGGAGGCTGAGACAGGAGGATTGCAGGTTTGAAGCCAGCTTCAGCAACTTAACAAGGCCCCCCAAACTTAGTGAGACCCTATTTAAAAATAAAAAAATAAAATGGGGCTGAGGGATTAGCTCAGAGGTAGAATGCCCAAGTGCAGGTAGCAGCCACTCTCTGAGACTTGAGAAGACACAGACAGATCCTGTTCTTTGCCATGCAAACCACCTAGTCTGGAACACCTCCTCCTCCAACAGAGGAGTCACGGGCATGCTTTCTAAGGCCAAGCTCAAGGCGATCCTCCTCTTAGAAAACCTCTCGCTTTCTCTGCGTCCACTCCTGCCCTCCCAGAATCATCAGGAAATTCCCATCATGCTCTACAATCACCATGACATCCTGGCTGTAGTTGACTCCACTTGGGTGGAAGTTTTTATGTTTTTCATGAGCTCTTTAATACCTCTTCAGAGAAACAGGGTGGAGCTGTAGGTAAGGATTCCACAGGCTCAGAATTCCTACTGCCTCTGCTATTTCCTTGCTAAATACCCCAGAACACCCTCCTCCTCTGAGCTGGTCTCTCCATCCATGAATACAGGTGGTAATGGCGTATCTCGACTATGCAAGGCCATAGTGAGGGTGCAGTGAGGGTTACTAAGTACACAGAGAGTATATAGCTGTCGCCCTCTCTTTCTTGCATGGGGATCATGGCAGGAGAGCCCCTGGAGGACACGAGTCACAGGTCCTTTGGGTGGGGTTGACCACAGATGCCCAATATACAGACATCCCACAGGTCCATGAAAGCAGATCAAAGATTCTGAGAGGTAATAAGCAGGGTGAGAAAAAGACGTAGGCCTGGATCTTGAACCCCGAGGAATGACCTTTTAAAGCATACACACACACACACACACACCACCACCACCACCACCACCACCACCACCACCACCATCACGACACACATACTCATACACACCCCTGGTACTCCCACTTGGAGGCAAAAGTTACAATAAAGTCGGCTCACCCTGTGGATAAAGAGAAATATGGCTCTAGAATGGTACCATCCCATACAAATAGAACAAAAGCCACAAAGTGAACCCCATATGTCACTTTAAAATTCAGAGTGGCCACATTTAAAAAAAAAAGTGAAAAGAAACAGATGAGATCCATTTCTATATTTTTATTCATCTCAATATATTCCAGCTATTATCATTTCAAGCTATAATTCACATAGAATTATTAATGGAATCTTATACTTGGCTTTTTAATACTAAGGTTTTGAAATCCGAGGTATGTTTTCACACTTACAAGCCATGTCAAGGTGGATCCGTCACAATTCAAGGGCTCAACAGCCCCAGGTGGCTGGAGGCCATGATATTGGGGGGGAGGGTATCCTGAAACACCTTCTCACCTGCTGTCCTTACCAATGGACAGAAGAGATTCCTGACTGATCAACTGGTGTTTCCTAAGGTGTGATCTATGCACCCCTCTATGGAGTTATCTCGAAAACTTGTTAGAATGCAGATTTTTAGGTTCCATCTCCAGATTCAGGAATGCGAATCTCAGGGCAGGGTGGGGACAAGAGGAGATCTGCATTTACATTAATTTCTGCAGGTAGTTTTCATGCACTCCTCTAAACTTTGCTAACTATTATTCTATTAAAAAAAAAAAAGAAGTTTGCATTGATGGAGCATTTTCCTATTTAGTTGAACTCAGAGATGTCTAGACATATTTGATTTTCACAAGTAAACTGACATGGACATTTTGTTTCTATAGGACATTGTCATTGCATACAACCAACTCAGAACAAAGTATGTATGCAGTAAGCTCACAATAAAAGTGAATATTAGTTTTACCAAGTCCCTTCGCTTGTGTGTTCATTCCCTTAGCACACTGCACTTCCCCCCGTGTGATAACATCACACTTTATTGGAAATGGACCAATTAACCGCGAATCAATTTGCTGAATGACAACTTTGCTGAATAAGCAAATCAGCCCAATGTGAGGAAGACGGATGAGACCGGCTGAAGGATCAATTAGAGGACTGGACAGTTTGAAGATTTCTTCTAAATACGATCTGAAGGCTCACTGCAGAGGCATGCATGCATGCAGGTTGACAGGGGATCGACGGATGAAAGGGGTGGCCACACTCCTCTCTTGCCCCTGAACTTGCAAATACTGCTTTTAAGATTTTGTAAACTGTACAATGACCTGCCTGGCAGGGGACAGTTTCCAGAGCTTTTGCAGATGTGTTCATTTGGCCGAGACTTTTCTGCAGACACCAACCCTCACATCACATAGCTTTGTCTTCTATCCATCAGGAACTGGGACCCTGTTCTCAGGTTGGCATGATGGGTCCTGGAATTGCTGGTGGAGAGTTTCAGGCTCCACCCATCCTCAACACCCATATGCATGCATGTGCGCACACACACACACACACACACAGATACACACAGACACACACACACACATACACACTCCATTACTCAGGCAGGGGCAGCTAGGAATTTTCTACCCTGGACTCTGTGACACAACCAACTAGATCACACTCTCTGGTAGTTTTCTGGGAATATTCTGTTAGTTGATTATCAGCCAGTGTTTGGTGCACTGACCTGGAACACATGATGCCTACTTAACCCTTTGTCTCCCTTATGCACAATCTGCTCCCTGCCCTGGCATCCTGCCTTTCATCACTCCACACCTAGGCAAACACCCAGCACCTGCGAGCCCTTGGCACACACTCTTGCGGTCTGATGGGCACAGGTCCGGTTCAGTACACGCCCAGAGGAACGACCTTCAGTCATTCGGACCCTGGAGTTTCCTTGGAATTGTAACAGAGATACCCTCCCATTCTCACACCCTCGTGTTCCATAAGTAAGATAACACAGCTGAAGAAAGAAGGAGAATCCTATCTGGAAGCAGAAGGTCAGTGCTCCAAGGTCAAGGCAAAAGGAGCCCGTAGGGACACTGTGACCCAGTGTAGTAAGCTTTGGCATCTGAGAGACTCCAGTGCAACTATGGGCAAGATACCAAACCTCTCTGGGCCTGAGCATTTCCTTTTCAATCATCAGAACAGGTCTGATGATAGTATCTACCTCACTGAGCTGTTGGGCTAAATTTCACATGCATGTATCTATACATCCATTTGTATGTATAAACACACACATTCATATGTATGCAAACATATAATTTATCATACTCCCTAGCACACAGAATTTGCTCAGTGAAATAACAGCAAGTAATTATCACACCCTGAAGAATCCAGCAAAGCATATACAAGGGACAGTGGTCGCAGGGGTACAGGCCTTGCTTGCCACCATGACTGAAAGCCTGCCACCCCAGGAAATGACTGACATGGCTCCAGAGCAAGAGGGAGCAATGGCCACCTAATGCTAATTGCATGTGTCTGCTTCTTATCCGCCAGCTCATGCTGTTTGTTCTCCCATGAAAATATGGCTCAAAGGCAACCACTCCTGGAGAGAGCGTAGCCATTGCGCCATCCCCAGCAGGCACAGGCCCTCTCTACACAGCTCCAAGAGTCTCCCAGCCAGTGTTTTCTCCTCTGCTCCTCCTGTGTTACAGTCTGGTCTCCACCAAGCACCTAGCTGATCATTAAAAAAATAATAATAATAAGCCAGAGGCAAGTCAGCCTTCCCATCACACTTCAAGCACAATGTCCAATATGTTCATGCTCTCTGAGGTCTTAACTTGCTCTGACCCCTGGCTGTCTCCCTGATGTCACCTCCTTAGTATTCCTTCTCACATGCTCCCTCCACACTGGATATCTTCCTCCTGGAAATCTCAAGATTGCCTCAACCACTGGGACTTTACATCTGCCACATGTCCGATCTGAAGTCCTCTCAACTCCACCATTATTGACCTGGCTCCTGCCTTCATCCATGTCCCCCTGCTCAAATGTCACTCAGAGGTCGCCACCTCTGACCTCTAAGTCAAAAGCTGCACTGTGCATGATGGTCTATCCCCTCCCCTGCTATGTGAGTGCTTATCCAGTGTGTATCTTTATACACAAGTATATTACATGCTTATTCATATGCCTGGTTTGGCCTCTTCTCTCTATTAGAATGGAGGTTCTTTCATGGATGTCTTCTCCTGACCCATTTAATGCTATGTCCCACTCAGGATAGTTCTTGACACATGACAATGACTGTGGATCTTAAAGGACCCCAGTGAATCTCCAGCCACTGATCAGAATAAGTAACTTCCTTTTCAACCTCCACTCCCATACAAGACCCATCTACCTCTGCTACGATCACCAGCCCTTCCTGCAAGAGGTCTAGTAAACCACTGAGGCAGGAGACTTCTAGTCTACGAAGGCGAAACCATTTCCCCCTTCCTTTTTCTGCCTCTTGCAGAATCCAACTCATCAAGGTCCTTGACATGACAGAATGAGAGACCATCTGAGCGTGTGGCATGAAGAAATAGGAGTTGTTCTACCCTGCTGTCCAGGGACCCTCTCCAGGGGTGTCTTTCAGTAGCGACCCAAGAAAATAAAAGCAAAACAACCAACCCCATTGTTGGAACCACTGAGTAAGAAAATCAATGTCCTTGTAAACACGGTCTCATAGACCACGGACGCCAAGGGAAAAAAAAATTCTTCTGTGTGGCTAGCAGAAGCAGAATTGACATTTTGGCATCCTCTGCAAAAAGACGAGGGTAAAAATTGTCACTTTGCCTTGGGGAACTTAAAAAAAAAAAAAAAGCCGAAGAGCTACTGCTGCCTCCATGTAAAGATTTTCATCTTGCCATCCCCGTCCTAAGCCACAGACAAAAGTCTGGCCATCTCTTCAGCAGCTGGCAGCACTGTCGCAAGAGCACATCTTTATAAGCACCTCAGGTATAAGATCCGTCAAGCCCTGCAAACGGGGATTTTAAGCATTGTGTGGATTTCTGCCTCCACTTAAAAAGAACTTGCCTCTCGTCAAGCCCTGATACTGGGTGGCCCTAGCGCCCTTTGCAGGGCTGTTTTGCATACAGAGGCAGAAGTCCTGACAGCTGTGCCAGGTAGAAAGTGGGTGCCCGGCAGAGGAGGGCACCCTCGGAGGCTCTCCTTGCATGGCATGTCTGACTTTTCCTATCCCCTCTTTGTGGAGGGTGGTGCATGGGCTGTGGGATAAGCTGACATGTGATTGATAACTGTGCGTCTCCTTGCTCATGCTTGATTCAACATGCAGAGCTCAGACGGAACCTTATGAAGCATACAGCACGTTATTAATATGGCCATCAACAGAGCAGGGATATCGCTCTCAATCTGAAATGTGATCAATAGCGATTCATTAAGAACTCACCGGGCAGCCATTCCATATTAGCTAAAGTAGCAGGGAACACTCGCTGTGCCTATGCAAACAACGTTCACTAATGATGCTTCTTTTGGGGGATACGGTCTGTAGGTCACTTGCTTACAAGGCAAGGTTTGTGAAATCATGGGATGAAATTGGTATCTACGCTTGATGTTGGAAGTTTTTAATGTTTGATCTATGATGTCAACTAAGAATAGAGGAAGGGAATAGGAGAGGAAAATGGGAGGGAACTGGGGAATGACATTGACCAAAATATGTTATGTGCATATACAAATAGGTAACAATGAATCCACTATTATTATAGTGCATTGATTAAAAAAATTAAATTTAGCCTTAGACACACTGGTACATACATTGAGTTTAACAGGAAAGACAGAAGCTATCAGCATATCCATAAATGACATCTATTACATTTTGGGGGTAGTTTCTGGGGATTTAACCCAGGAACATTTTTCCTCCAAGCTACACCCCCAGCCTTTTTTATCTTTTATTTTGAAACAGAGTCTTGCTAAGTTGCTGATGATGGCCTCAAATCTGAGATCCTCCTGGCTCAGCCTCCCAAGTTCTGGGATTACAGGCATCCACCACCACGCCCATCTTCTCTTAGCATTTTAAACCAACAACCCTCTCCACTCCTAATCCTAACCCAAGCATTTCCCTCTTGAGTTGCGTGTTCCATTCTCTTAAGGCTCTGAAAATCCTCAAAACGCGAGAACATTTCCCTGCTGCTCCCAGCAATGCAACCAACAATGGATCTTCCACTACTAGGCATTAGTGGAATGTTAAGGACGGCACCTTCTCTCTCAGGGAGAAGCAGGGATGCAGGGAGAACTGAGGCTAGAGATCTAACCATCTAAGCAGGGAGGTGAGGGCAGAGGCAGGGTCATTATCAAAGGGATTCTATGCAAATGAGGTAAGGAATTGCTTTAGAAAGTGAGCATGCACAACTCTTGAACTCACAGGGTACAATTCTCAACCATTCTAAATGCTGAGGCACACTACATAAGCAAAACTGATGCTAAGTGCTGGGTGGCTCTGCCTTTGAGGACAAAAAGAAGCATTTTCCTAACTTTTCTTTCCTTTCATTCATTCTCACAAAAGACCCCAAATAGGGAGTGAAGCAGTAGCAAATAAGCCTTTTTTTTTTTCTGCTTCACTGATATAAGGTAGCTGGTCACAGATGAGTGTCAATTGGTAAAGCTGGGTGTCCTGTATGCTTTTGAAGGTCTGGCATGCTTAGCCACCAACAGATGAGCTGTTCTGTCCCCCCTCGCTGGCCAAAAGCAACACATTGGAAAGATTTCCTAGTAGTTATTTTGGTTATAGTTTAGGCCTTAAAACCAAAAGAAGAAAAAAGAAAAAGAAAAACTGATATTAGTTAAGGCACTCACCTATCTTGGCATGAAACAGGGTCATTGCAATTAATCAAGCAATTCCATGCTAATGAAAGTACAAATTGAATTGTTTCTGAACCACATCAAAGCAAAAAGACAAGCATTATTTTGACGGACATGTCATGCAGCTATGCAGTTTCCATTTGCCAAAGTCCTGGTTTCAAAACCAAAAAAAAAAAAAAACCTCATTCTAGGTGCTACTACTTGAGATATATTTTGATGGGAAGGAAATAGAGGATCTTTAGCTAATAGAATGAAGATCCCCTTCTTATAAGACAGATAATTATATTTCCTAATGCCCCTGACTTCATAGATGCAGGTCTTTTAGGGCCTATCATATTCTATAAAGATCCCAAATAATTCACATTTCAGTCTCTGAACCCAGATATAAGACGTCAAAACACAGGAAAGTCTCTCATCTCCCCTAATCAGTATTTCATCATAAGAATACTGATTATATCATGAGGTTTTACTGTGGATTCATACAACCTCGTTTTATTGTTCGGGACCATGTATTTATTATTCAAATCAGAAATAAAAACAGCAATGTTAGCGAAAAAAAAAATGTCTCTTTTATAAGGCAAAGCCTACAGACTTTAGCTATACTCCAAAGGTATATGGTCTTAGTATTATTATTTTTTTTTTTAACTAAAATTTCTAGCGTGACCAACTGCAGCATGTGAAGAAGGGGAAGGGGGGAAATATTGAGACGTGGATGGATGCATCAAGAAGTAGCAATGTTTGTTACCTGCAGAGGTGTTACAAGAAATTTCATCTGCTGCAACGAAGACGAACTGATTTCTGGAAGAGAAGATAAAATTCACAATACTGCGCGCTCAGGGGGAAATGTGCTCTCTGCCGATTGGTTTGATGTGTACAGAGGAGGGGAGGGAAGGGACCGAATGGATTTTGCAAGGACATGTGCTGATGTACCTTGGACTTGGAGAGTTTAGATATAAAAACAAAAAACAACAATAACAAAACAACAACAAAAAAACCCCCACCATGGAACAGGCATGCGGGGACCTCGTGAGCGAAATCATGGAATGTCAGAGGATGGATCATATACAAGCTGGTGCGTCAGAGGATTAATACGAGGTGTTACCAAAACATCATGCCAGGATATGTTTTTCAGGCCAGAGCATTTTAAACTGTGCTTACATAGAGTTTCATACTAAAAGAAGATCACAATTAAAAGTATATATCAGCTACCTATTAGGGAAAAAAAAAATAAAGAGTGTGCTACAGCCAGCTAGCATTATCACCAGATTCCAGACTTTACTATTAGAGTAAGCTATCGAAACATGTTTTTAAAAAGGAAAGAAAAAAATAAGAAATGCTGTCATTCTAGAAGAAAATGGTATATGGTGTCAGGTTATGGATAATAATTTCCTCACCAAACTAGGCTTGCTATATAAAGAAAGTGAGAGAACTCGTCAATTGAAGTAAACCCTGTCTTAACAAATTACTTTTAATGGTGCAACATTGGGAAGAAAATAAAAATGGGAAATGCTATTTTACTTTGATTGAGTAAATCCAGAAAGATGATAAAACTCTCTTAAGATGTTTCGAATCATGACAATTTTATAGTGTAAAGTGTTCTAATCCAGAGGTACTGCTTATTTCCCTAGAAATAAGAATGTCTACGTCAGGAACATTGTAATGGCCCCATGAAATTGACTAGGGTCTTACGAGCCTCACAAGAATCAGCATAACATCTTCCAGTCTCCATTTTTACTTTTTACTGTGTATGTGGATCAAAAATCAAAATAAATGCATTTTTTGTTAGTCTTAGTAAGATTGGTTTTGCTCAAATATTTCAATGCTTCAACAAGTACCTAGTAATTGGGCATTTCATAAAACATCTTAAGAAAGTTTTACTGTCGCATGAGGTACATCGTAGAATAATAAATAGGACTACCATTTGAATATTCCCTAAAATTTTACATACAGTTGAGAATTCTAGTCATTCCTACTCCAATACAATTTAAACAAAATTATACATGCTCAGATAATAGTGTTTCTTCTACATAATAAAAGTCAAAACTAAGTTTATTTATCATCTCTCTTAACAAGATAAAAGTTCATTTCATTTTTTTTTTTGCTATCTTTTTTTTTGTTTTGACAAAGAATTTTTGAACCTCACAATTATCTGTCTTCAGATTCCCTAGGTTTGGAGAGCAAAACAATTGTATCCCTGAAAATGAAGGAGGTATTTTTGCTATTTCTTTTGACTTACCCACCTTAGACTTACTTAAGGGACATTAAAATTTGGGCACTCTTAACTATAGGCATGATATTCACGTGGTACGAATGCAGCACTTAGGAGAACCCCTATTCATAGAAAGCTTGCCAAAAGAACACTACCCTAACCAAACATGGCAAACTGGTTTATCCAAAGGGGCGGGCTCTTTGGAATAGGTATTTGCATATGCATGAGGGGGGCTGAGTTAGTGAGGCAGTTCTATCCTGTCCACACTTCCTAATGGTAGAAGAATGGGGGCTGGTTGTTTCAAGTCCACAGAGCCCTAAGGAACTGTCCAAGGTGCTAAACATGAGGAAAGTCATGTGGAGGTAACCCACACAGATGTAAAGTGGTTACTGAGTGGAGAAAACTTCAAAAATGCAACCTTCAAGTATCATTATAAAGAAATGGTATCTTTTCCTTTAAAGTTCATAAAATATGATGATATCCTTCATAGTCCTCTTCTTTTTGTCAGTGAATAATGTATAAAATGCTATACTTTTTCTCCCTTCTTTCCCTCCTTTCTTTCCTTCTTCCTCCCCAATTTTTGTAATCTATGTATTTTGAATTTTTCTAGCTGCATCTTTATCTTTTTTCTAGCTTCCTTTATTCCTGAGGAAGTCTGTGAATAAAGGGGATGACTTCTCCTTTGATAACTCACTCTCTTCAAAAGAATTGGCTTAGGTTACTTCTAGGAAATAAAATCTGTCTCAGACTATAAAGAGTTATCATCAACAATGATATTAAAAAAAGAATAAGCCATAGAAGGCAGTGCAGACATCTGTAGTGCTGGCTACTCAGGAGGCTGAGGCAGGAGGATCATTTGAGCCAAGGAGTTCAAGACCAGAGCCTGGGCAACATAGGAAAACCCTATCTCAAAAACAAAACAAAACAAAAACCCCCAAAACAAAATGATACATGCCATGGATTGTACAGTAATTGAAAAAATATTTAAAAATGTTATCCACTGGATGGATGAATCAACACTATTATTTTATTTTTAAATCCCATTCCATTCCAGGAAGATCAGCATCAATGGTAGAAAAGAGCCTTTCTGTCAAGCTCGTTCATTCCATGAAGGCAATCTGGGTGACCACCCCATCCTCTAACTGTGCTTTTATCAACTGATGGTAAATGTCACTAATAGGAAATATCTGCCAAAGAAAATGGGGAGGGAGGACTCCACGACAGGCCAGCAGAACTGCACTGGAGCCAGAAGGGGCAAGTTGTGTGTTAAGGTCTGTATCCACTCAGCTACACCATTTTAATGTAAGGTTGTGCTTCTCCCACCTTGAACTTGAAGACAAATGATCTATCTAGATGGCCCATAATGGGCCATAAATGTGACTCTCTCTGTGAAACCATTTATCTCAAATGATCAGAGAGATGTGATCAGAGCTTAATGATATAACTGTGTAAGTCTGCACCCCCCAAACAAGTCCAGGGAACATTAATGTCCACCGCAGCGCAGGGACACTGGGTAGCGGGCCACCTCTCAAGAGGAGAGAGGTTGGCATGGAGTCTGCCCCCCTATGCCAACCTTTGCCTCTCTGCTCTCCTAGTATATACCCAATGATTGAAACTGAAACTTGCACCCTATTTTCAGCAAACTGGCTTGTTTCTTGGTTATAGATGATAAAGCCTGGCTGGGTTGTTCTCAGTCTTGGTTGCATGTTGCTAACACCAGGTGCACTTTTAAAATTTCTGGTGACTAGGCTACACCCACAATCAATTAAATGGAAGTCTCTGTGGATGGCTCTTAGGAATGAGCAGCTCTAAACACCTCCAGGCAACAGTCATGGGCAGTTGAGTTTGAGAACTATTTGTCTAGTTGCAAGATTCTCTCCTTGGCTAATCCTTAGATTCACAGGGAGAGGTTAAAAGAGCATGGACAGTGGGGCTCCTTCATCTGTGGGTTCTTCTTTAGCTGAGCTGGGGCAGGATCCGACATGTGCTCTGAAGGTGATTCTACTATGACCCACCTGACAGGGAGTGGCAGAGGCTGAGTCCTGAGGGAGTTGAGTCCAGGAATCTCTTGCAAACTGTGCTTCATCTAGAAAATTCTGTTTGGTTATCATGCTAACCTCCAGAGCTAACTAGCTACATAGGCTGCAAGGAAACACAGCCATAGAAATGATGCTTTGACTAGGAAAGGTTTCTCCAAGTTTTGGGTGGCTTTCTAAGAATACAGACTTTACATCTCATTCTTTGCTTTGGTAAATGCAGAAAGACGATAAAACTCTCTGAAGACATTGCTGTGACAAATTCCTCATTCCAGAAGAAAGCTGGTCGACAGCAGCTGAAGTGTACAACTCCCCATCTGATTCCCCTCTCTTCCTCTTACTGACTAGCTCCTCTAGAAATGCTCAATGTCACCTTTCGTTGGGTCTTTACGTTTCTTTCCTTCTGAGTCTGCATCTGATTCTACCTTCCACAATTCCTTCACCCTAAATTCCTTTCTACTTTCTGTGGTTCTTTTACTCCGGGATTTCTCAAACTTTCCTGAAGAATTACCTGGAATGCTTGTTAAAAATACAAATTCCTGAATTTTGACCCTGTCCACCTCAATCAGAAAGTTCATAAAAGAGGTCTGGTAATTTATACATTCAACAAGAGCCCTGGCTGGTTACTCACCAGCTCTAGGGGAACCATGTCCATGTTGTTGCCTAGGTAACAGGTGCCCCTGAGAGGCAGTCACCATTCCAGTTACTCCTTACCATTGGAGAAATGTGGGAAACCTTGCTAAGAAGTCTGCAAGTTCATCCCCTTTGTCATTTCAAAGCCTATCTTTCTCAGGAATATGTTTGATATGGCAGGGCTTTCAGAGAAAAGGGAGGATTGCTAATTTAACAATAATAATGAAGTGGTGAACTATTGAGACCCAACAGGAAGGCTATGTATGCCTTGACTCTAGGGAATGTTGACCTCAAAGGCTGCTACCTAATTGATTGAGCACTTAATCTCTGACAGAAAGTAGCTGGTATGAATGTATAAATGCATTTAACTTTCCTTGCAACCCCTTCTGCTTTTGCCATCCTTCCAAGTGAGGATATTGAGGCCAATCACGTGAGATATTAAGTGGTGGATGTGAAATAGGACCACAGATAACTTGGCTCAAGACCCTGGCTCTTATCGTTCTCCTAGATTCTGCCAGGGGCTCTCACACAGGGAATCCTCAATCAACAGTGTGGCTTGAGGTCTCTGGGGAGGAGCTTCTTACTATTGCTCTGAAGCTTCATCTTCTCCCAGACGAAGTGACAAATAATTTGGATTCCTCTTTGAGTCTGATGTAATTGGGGCTTGAGAGAAATCATTCTAAACATATTCTGTTTAACAATGACTCAAGTTGAAGGAATAACATGTGGCAGGGTCCTTCTCTCTCTTTTTTTAATTGTTTCCCCAGACTTCCTTTTATTTTAATGTGGCTTTCACAGGCCAACCATCTAGACTTTAGATCTGATTCAGCTGGTGGTTTATTTAAATTAGTTCTGTGAATTACCATATATCGTCTTTGTTTCATCTTTTTTTTTTTCCCTTGGGCTAAATCTCATCTCTTTGTAATTTTCTTTCTCCTAAAATTCACCTATGGCTGAATTCTAAGAGTCAAATTAGAGCAGTAGCCAGACACTATGACTGAAGAGGGCCTGAGAAGCCAGATATTACATGAAGTAAAAATTTTCAGCATGGGCATGGAAATGTTAGATGGTAACTATTTCCCTATCCAAAAATACTGGCTTTAAGTTGAATTGTTCATCTTTAGCCTCTTAATTCTGCTATCTCACTATTATTATACAAAACTCAGGAGCTACATCACTCATAGCAAGATTCTTCTTGAAGCAAATAATAGGAGTATTGAACCTTTCTGTTCTGATGTATATTTAAAACCCTCCAAGAACATCTACTAGAAAGTCCCTACAAGCCTAAGAAGCAATCTTCTGGCTTGCCAAGGGCAAGCAGGATGCCCCAAGACAGAGTGGGGCATACTCAAAGTCATTCTACCTATCAGTTGTGAGGCATCAGTTGGTTAGAAAGTGGAGGTTCCCTGCCCAGACTGCCCACCTGCACTTTTTAAAAAAACAAACTACTGATGAACAACTCTATTCGCCAGTCATTTAAGTCAGAATCTTGGAGATTGGTTCCTGTACTCTTAAGTGTGCCCCCAATAGCACTTAGGAGATTCTAATTATCACCAGCATTAAGCACTCATTTCTCACTCTCTGAGCACCTCTGCAGGAAATGGAAAGTTGTGTCTTTTGGGTTTCAAGTAAATTTCGCTAATGCTGATGTCAACATTTTATAATTGTTTTAATTATTCCTATTGTAATACATTATTTATAATTAGTAATGACCTTATAACTATGTTTAGTAAGATGTTTCCTTTTATCCACATAAAAATTAAAGTAGAAATGTGCAAGAATAAGGTTATTCCTGCTGCCCTCCTTAAAAAGTCGCTGCAAGGACCAAGGGGAACCCAGCCATAAGTTTTCTTTCCATTAAACAGAACCTGCAGAAATAAGGTGCTCCAACAAAAATTCTGCCTGATGGCTTGACAAAATAGTTTTCTTACATTATACATCCAAGCGTCAGATCAAGTGAGGGGCTGCCACCTATTCAGGCACGGAGTCAAGCTTTTGGGGTGGAATGCTGGGTATCACTGTGGTATACCTATACTGGGCTTGCCCTTCTAGAGGCTTCTAATCGAATGTTTATTTCAGTTTTCTCACCTATAAAGGAGTATTTACTTGCTTGTGATCACTACTTAACCTCCCTTACATTATCTGGCTCTGAAATTCTATTCTAGAATGGTACAAATCCCATTCAGGTTCAATTTTTTTTTCTTGTTCTGTTGTTACTTTTATTTATATTTTAGTATTCAGTCATTCATATTTCAATAGGCTGTGGCAAATTGTAGAATTAGATGAGGTATAAAACAGACACACACGTGAGCAATAAACAGATTAACTATGGAAAACTCTTAAAAGGACCTGCACGGTCCCTTTTCAAGAACAGGGAATACATTAAAATACACTTAAGAACATTTCATTTAGACACAGTTCCTTTTGCGAGCATTGCGTACATAGAAAATCTGAAATGGAAGGAGAGATACGGTAGTGAGCCTGACCTTAATGTGAACATTCTTCCATGAAGCTCTGAGTTTGGGAAATTCAAACTGGGTGGCCTCTCCTCCTTTGTAATTTTAGTTCCTCCAACACTGCATATCTTCTCCAGCCCTCAGGCTCAGGAGAAATGGAACTAACAGTGAATCTGGAAGCCATGCCCTGCTGCTACAAGCTGTGCTCCATTAAGAAACTTGCTTCACCTTTCTGGGTCTTGCTCTACTCATGTGGAAAATGGGGATAAAAATAGTATATGCCCCTCATAGACTTATTGTGTAGCTTTAATGAGAAAATAGATGTGAAGTCATTTCATTGGGAGGAAAATTGGCATTGATCTCTTTGACCCTGTAGACTCATGAAAGCTAGAAAGCTTCCACCTCCCCCTCCTTAAAAAAATGGAGAGGGAACACAAATCTAAAGCCACAGTGGCTCTGGGGCTGGGTCTACGCTGGAGGAACTGAACATTTTTCCTCTATAAAACTGATGCTTCCCTGGCAGCTCAAGTTCCATGTGCAAGAAGAGAATATTCAGGGAGAAAGATGAATGTGGAGAGAGGGCTATTTGAGCTCATAGTTCCAAACTTCATTTGCCCAGCCTGTTTTTATATTTCTAGACTGGGAGTCAAGATTTAAAAGCAAGACCAAAACGTTATCTAGTCAATATTCATCTTAACCCATCAAACCTGTTTCCACAAGGAAAACAAAGCAAAAGAGACGGGAACTTAGCAAAATGCCCCCATAGTTTAGTGATGTTCATAATCATAATCATCCTTAGCAGCGGTAGGTAGCAGCATCTCAGGGGATTCTGGCAAGGGCCCCAGTGAGCTCTCACATAACCCAGTGGGCCAGTGGCCACCCACTACCCCCACGTTATAGAGAAGGCAGTTGAAGATCAAATAGCTCACGTAGCTTGCCTGCATTACCTCGTAGTAAGTGATTCTACTGAGATGCAGGCCTCCTTCAAATCTAAATCTGGGACCCTATTCTATACATCAATAGCTAAGGTTTGCACATGTCAATCAAAGATTAGGTGTAATGAGCATAAGAGACCCTATTTTAAATCCTGATACAGCCACGTGCTGCCTGGGCTGTTGAGCGAGGCACAGGTCCCCAGGCCATTAGCATTACTGTGGACTTTAGAGTTTGCCTGGTCTAAAAGTGACTCATGCTCTCAAATGAATTTTCTTTGCTTGTCATTGTTTCTGTATGTCCAGTGCTTAGGAATAGCCACATACAGTCCTAAGATACCTGTCAGTCAGAAATTGGGTTATTGATAACATTTGCACCACTTCTTTTGGTGTATAATGTTCACCTTCATCTCTTCTGATCCTAATTGGTATGAGGCTCTACATTTAGCAGATGGGGAAACTGAGGCACAGTTCCATTAAGAGGGATTAAATGGGGATTTTCTAGGGTACATTTTATAATAACGTGAGCCTATTATGCAATCAGTGGCAAGATATTAGCACAGAAGCACTTTCTCTACCCACTGATCTTCAAGATAAAGAGAGTGAATAATTGTGACCATCACTACCTAAAGGAGGAAGTCATAACAGAATGGATTGTTAAGGATGCTAAACCACTGACAGCTCATTGAATAAGGGAGGGGAGAGAGAACATGGTCACTGATCAGAGGGAACCACTGATGAGGGTTTTCAGGTGTGTGGTGTACGCCTCTCATGCTGAGCCAAAGCATTGCAATTTAAATGATTAAGATAATTAATGGAAAGGGATGTTTAACCTTGATTATCTTTTAGCTCCTCAAAATCTATTAATCTATCCAAACACTCACACCTTCCAGTGCAGCAGAACAAGCTCAGGAACAGCGACAAAATGGACGAGTCACTCTTTTACAGAGACACTCTCTAGTTCTCACTCAACAAACTCCCATCCCCCTGAGAATAGCCCCTACTCTAAATGCTTTGTATGTTAATTAAATATGAAATGCACTATGGTTTTGAGGAGAATCTAATTCCAGAGGAATCAATCATTGTGATCCGCACCAGGGAGAAAATCATAAGAAGTCATTTATTTCTGTCGAATGGCTGTTCACGTGCGTGTAACTGCTCACAAATATGGAAATAACTTAGAGGCCACAGATAAACAGAAATGAGTTCTCTTGGGGGAGGAGAGAAAGAAAAGAAAGAAAGAAAGAAAGAAAAAACCAACAACTGGTGTTCATAAGTAGTGAATCAGAATTTGGTTTTGATCATCTTAAATCATCTTAAAGGGAATAGTTAGGTTTTTAGTGAAAAAGACATTTGATCTTATCCTCAGAGATAACACCTACAATATACCATCTGATGACAAACAACAAGAAAGAAAACAGAACAAAAACAAAAACAGAGCAAAGAAGTGGAGGGGTTTGGTTTGTACCGCCACATTCACCAATGTTTCCTGTGCTAAAGTTCTGTTTCAGGTTTATTTGCTTCTTCTATTTGTGCTGCTGCCTTCAGTGGAGCAAGTTCTTTATTTGCATAGAAATGGCTCCTGCAGAGTCTGCTGATGACAGCATCTTCTTACCAGAGGTCTCTGCCCTACCTCTAGAAAGGACCAGGTTTTCTCTATCGCCTCTCAACCCTTCACAGTTGAAGAGCTCTGCTGGTACTATTTAAAAGACAGGCTTTATTTGCCTTTTGGTGGCCTATCAAGTCAATGATCTGCAACCTAAAAAGTTTATAATTAGCTGATGGAGTTGTTACACCTTGTCTTGTCACTGGCAGAATGTCTGCCCATGTGGCTGTGACAGCTATGGTCTATTGGGTTTGGAATTTCCCTTAATATCTCCCTAGCTCCTTGTTGGTCCAGTCTGTGGACCATTATAGGGCTGTTTCTTTTTTTTAAGTACTTTAAAATTACATATTCATCTAATAGTGCATAGCCGTTGTTAAAATATCATTATAGATTTTGAGACTATGGGACAAATGCAATTCTCTTTCTTTCTCCTTCCTTCCTTCCTTCCTTCCTTCCTTCCTTCCTTCCTTCCTTCCTTCCTTCCTTCCTTCCCTCCTTCCTTCCTTCCCCTTCCTCCATGCTGGGGATTGAACCTAGGGGCATTCTATCTCCAAGCTACACCCCAACCTTATTCTACTTTTGATTTGCCACCAGGATCTTGCTAAGTTGCTGTGAGCCTCGCTAAATTGCTGAGGCTGATTTGAACCTGCGATTCTCCTGTATCAGCCTCCCAAGTACTGGGATTACAGGTGTGCACCACCACACCTGACTGGCAATTCATTCTTGAAACCAAAACTTGAGCACTTTTTCTTCTAGCCAGTGTGTCTGATATCTGTAAATTGAAAAAAAAAAAAAAAAGGAACTCCGGGAATCTATATTACTTCTCAGCACTAAGAGTTTGACATCAATGGCACCAACTTTCAAAAGTCACAGTGATGCTACTTGGAAAAGCTGTTTCCTTCTCCACTCATTCACTTGTTTTCAAGTGATATTAAATGATTTATAGGGAAGGGTAGGGGGAAATATAATTACTTATTGTCACTTTTTTTTTCTTTTTGGAGAATGCCCAACTGGAACCAATAATTCAGAAGGAGTCTGGCATATATGTTGCTTTAAAGAAGTTTATTTTTTGCCTGGAAGATGTGCCTTATAATGAGAAGCTTATGGATTCTGCCTCCTTTTCTAGTTACCCAAAACCTGCCTGAAATGATTAGCTTCACTTTTTCTTCTTGAGGGTCCTGAACCACCAAGGAAACACCTGAATCTGTAAAGAAGGTGAGCTTTCAATGAAGGAGAAAAAAAGGATATAGGAAAATAAGAATATATATTCAAATTGGACTTCTAACAAAAAAAATTACACATTTTTATGGGAACTAACAGAAGGATATAAACTAGGCATTAGGGACTCATTTCTGCTACATTCCTATTACAAGATGGCAGGGCATCTTTTTCCTTTAATTGTAAAACCAAGTCAGAGTAAAATCAGGCTGAGTAAAAATAACAGAAAATATAAAGAACTAAAAATAGTAACCTCAACAAGGCACTATCAAGCAAGGTTCAGAGAAAGGCCTTCTGCCTACTGCCATGTTTTCATGGAATAGCCTAGAATATAACTTCAAAATAGCCTCCTCCTGGCTCTGGACCACTGTCTCGGTTGGAAGAGGCCATGAGCTCCTCTTCCAGCCCCACAGAGCCTTCATCATGTGGATCTGAGCATCACTCAGTATTCCAAGGCCCTCCCTCTGTTTTCCAAGAGTAAGCTTCTCAAAAAAAAAAAAAAAGACTGAATGTAAATAAGTCATCCAGTATGGGTGGCCAATGTTCATTTTTCCAGGCAAGAACATTAAAAGCAAAACTGAGTATTTTTTTTTAAAGCTATCACTTACTATTCTCATCATTTATCATTTTATACATGGAAAGCTACTTTTCGAAGCATATGAGAAAAAATAAAAGAAACCTGCAGGTTGACCAGAAGAGGGAGTTGATGACACTATTACAGTGTCCTTGTTCTTCTAAGTCTCCGTCAATAGTAAATATGTCATCAAAGGCTGTCGCCAGGCCTTGGACTGGCCTTGGAAGATAGGACTTTAAACTAAGCACTTGGGTTAGATCTTGAGATTTCTCCTTGCACACATCACAGAGAATAGATAGAAGGGTGTGCTAGGGCTTTTGACTTGAAATAGCTTATCAGGCTTGGCTCAGAGGAGAGGAAAGCACAGAATCCTTCTTCCTTTCTCTGCATTGCACTGTCTCCCCTCCTTAAAAGTCCTACTACATCATCCGTATGCTAAACTTCCTCTACTCTTCCATATTCTGGAAAGGTAAAATCAAGTCCATATCAAGTCCAGCAATTTATTTTTTAAGTAACCTTTCTACAAGAGAAAGGCCCTTAATTGGTAATTAAATTCTCCATTCAGCACGCTCATTTGCTTTATCTGCCAACAACTCCCCAGCTTTTATGGTATGCCACTTGATAAGGGCTCCAAATAAAATGGCACAACATTTTAATTGCAATTATTTGCTTGTCTATTTTCATGACAGCATTTCTCTATTACTTGATCGGAGTCCAGAAAACAAAGACTCCTAAAACAAGATAGAGAGTAACCTGCACTAGGGGAAATCAACTCGAATCCCTCCCTGTTTCCACTTCAGCATGCATCAAGCATTCAGTTCTAGTTACTGTAGCTTAGCTTATGATGAACTAGTATGAGAGGGCAGAGATGGTCTTTTGCTTTCTCTTTCCTCTTGTCTTCCTCCTTTCTTCTTTCTACTCAGCCACCTATACACCTATGTATTTATCTACCATCACTTTTTCTATCCATCCATCCCCTTACTCATCTCTGTATATACATGTGTAGGTATCTATCTCTATTATCTATATAATTTTAAATAGGAGTAGCCCAACTCCTCCATGTCTCCAAAGACATGCCTGCTTATGTCCATCAAGTTTTAAGAAAAAAAATCATGATCTTTTCCTCTCTGAGACAGAACCCTTTATTCATAGGTTGTGTCAGATTTAAATGTTGTTCCCACATGTCCCATAAGACTGCCTGACCTCGACATGTCCTGGCTTTGTTGGATTAAGATTTACCTACATGTGAGACCTGTGAGGCCCTAAGGCCCAAGTGTGGGTGTCTATGCAAGGAGGAAGGTGACTGATATCATGGCATTTTATTTGGGTTTCTATTACGTCTCATTGTTATAGAATGGACAATATTTTGCCATATTGTCACACAAAAAAGGCTGATTTCATAGGATACCTCCTAATACTGTTGATAATGACACTTTCAGGTCTTGAAAATAAAACAAAAAGAGGGATAAAATAAGACAACAGACTGTGCGATCTCTTTCACTTGGTCTAGGGATATCTGTGGAGCTTGCTACTATAACCCTATGTCAGGAGATTCCTGGCATTCGGGGGTCTTTAAAGGAAATGCATGGTTTAAGTGAAAGAAGGAATGGCCCCTGGTAACTACCGGTGCAATCATACTGCACTGAGCTCTCAGGGCGAAGCCCTGTATTGCTTTCTTCTATGGTAGGTCTATCTATAGTAAACTACTTTCTGCCCTACCATGGAGGGGCATTTTCATGCACTGACGATTAGGAAATGTTAGAGTGTTAGCAAGCAGGACAAGCATGACCAATGTCTGTCTTTCTGGTGAGGCATTTTCATCGAGGCTATATACACATCATACCTATTTTCCTAAATAATTGTGGCACAGGTCATTGAACAGGTCATCTTCCCCCTCCCCACGCCCCCAGTTTGGCTGCCGAAAAATGCAACAAAGACCCAGTCATACTACACAAAGAAACCAAGAGCCAGTCAAGAAAGAGAAGCCTGCCCCAGGCTCAGACAAGCAAGCCATTCATTGAGCTAATGGGATGGACCTGTGAATCCAGAACGTATCACAGACACAGCAACACCAAGTGGCATGCAATGACACAATGACCAAAGGCACCACTGCCATGCTTTGATTGGTTCAAGCCCAGAAAACAATTTTATTGCGACTTTGGACGATTAGCTTTCCATAAATCAAAATGAGATTAAAAGTAAAGATTTGGCGAGGTCAAATGCTTACCAAATGTTTCCTAAATGCCAAGAAAAGATGTTCACCTATCCCCGCTGAATTTCTCTGTGAGACTATAAAATTACCTAGTTCAGCTCAGTCTTTTTTCGTCTGGGAAAATCTCTGCCCACACCAGATGGTCTTCATTCTGGAGGTCAACGATCAGAGACTCTCAGGGTGCTCTGAGATGATCAGCATGTGATCATTTAACCAAGAAGGTGATGGGCAGGGAGTCGCAAGGTGCCCATTAAACACCTTCTGGGCCTTCCTGAGGTTACTGGAGTTCGATGTTTTTCAAAGGTCCCTGAATCTTTAATTTGATGAGGGCTTAATTTGTGCTGATAAAAGGTAAAATTCTACCGGCTGGGGACATCAAACTTCTTTCTCTTTCAAGACCTCTGAAGTGTGAATCTCACGATTACAGGGGAAGTTGGTTGCAGCTTTTCTTTTGATCAAATTGACAACCAGCGAACATTTCCCAAACACTCTCAATTCCTGCTGAGTTTCCTACATATTTTGAAGGCGTTTCTTTTTGTTAAGAAGTGTATTTCTTTGTCTTCCTGTCTGTCTGCCAGAGAAGAGGAACTAATCCTCTATTACTACTGATATTATGCAGCCAGAGCTTAAAAACAATTTCTGTTGCCCCAAGACCAATTCTAGATACTTGGCATCTTTAATATAGATTCAAACGGTGTTCCCATAACATCACATGGTCCCCAAATGTGTGTCTTTATAAAAGTCCTTCCTTCTCTATCTTTGCTTACTGAGAATAAAAGGAAGTAGCACCATGTAATAGAGACTTTATAAATCAAACCAGAATATAATTTTAGAGATTGTTTTCTGGTAATTCACCTATTACTGGATTTACCTCCATGAATAATTCCATATGTGACGAGTATCTCGTTTACAATAAAGTTAAATAGAGCTAGTAATCAATTTCCTCAGCAACCAGGAGGGCCTGATGTGCAAACGTCTCTAATGAACAACAAGAGGCCAATTACATGGACAAGAATATAGTTAGTTGGTTTCTTCAGCTGAAACGGTTATACTAAACTGGGAATTGCAGTTATTAAAGATTTACCAAGCCAAGAATGGGGGCATTTTTTTTTTTTGCAGTAGGATATGTTGCCAATGAGAAATCTTAATAATATTAAAATTGCAGATTGTATACATATATTTGCATACACAATCTTCCAAAATGTGGACAATTTTAACTGATTTTTAGATGCATATGAGTGGAGATGACTAGCTTCTCAAGTAGCTCTATCTTAAAAACTGCTAAACATTGTTTATTTTTCAAATGTCTAGATTGGTCTTATTGAAGAAGGCGATTTTATAATTTTCTAATTAACCTTTTTGCAACTTGGGGAATAGATGTACTTATACTGAGAAGCAAGATAAACACTCAAGGAAATAAATCCGTTTAAGATTCTTATAATTATACAGCAGGCTAAAGTTACTATGATTATAATTACATACAAAGTGGGTGTTTGAGAATTTAGCATCTAGAGATATTTTCATAGAAATAATTAAGGGTTGTGGCTGAACCACTTTCCAATTGATACTGTGTGACTCTTCAATGTGCAGAATTTAATAGCATTAAGCCTTTTCATTTGTCGAATGATCTTGACTATTTCAAGATTGTCATCATTTTTATTAGCCTTATTGACCCTTCTGTTTTTCTAATCCAGTGTCAAAGTATACTAAAGATAACAATTGACAGGAAGCATTTTGCATCTTGGCGACTGATTATTGGGTAAGTGGGTAATTTATGTGCTTTACAATCATGTCTTGACAACGGTTTGGATTTCTTCAAAGGCTCCCTTCAGGCTTAGGAATTTGTGACGGCTCTTTTAAGAGAATAACACCTATGCATACCCAGACAACAGAACTCAACTCTATCTCACCAAAGAGAATATTTGTTACAAGCTGATGTGTGGGGTTTTCCAAGTGTAGCTTTTAAAGTTCAGCATTTTCTTTCTTTCTTTCTTTCTTTCTTTTTTCTTTCTTTCTTTATTGTAGCTACAATGAACTAACAACCCATCTTAGGAGAAATGGAATGGAACTGCCCAGAAAGCACACCACAGCACACCGAGAGAGGAACTCCATCAGCCCACCATGGCTGCTCACACATCCCAGGGAGGTGTCCAACGTAGCGCTCCCTGCTTACCTGTCTGACCCAGCATGCCTCAGCCACACATGCAAATTGTTACCATTGTTTTATTCATGAGACACATTTAAATTAAAGGAGTCATTACCAAAATAAGCACCCTCTATGACGTTTGTGCATGCACAGCGTGTGAACATTCACATTGATGTCCTCAGAAAACAGAGCCAAGGAGTTGCATTCGATGTGGAAATGCACGCTTTGGTGTATCAAGGCACCTAACCAAAAACAGCTCCAGGAACCGAGTCATCTGTCAAGCCTGGGGAATCAAGCCACCCCCAACACATCCATTCTGACTCCTGCATTTCTCAAACATGTTCCCATGCTTCCCGTTGCCAGTCTTTGCGTGTGGTGTGCATTGCCAACAAAGGCTGACTTCCGTTTGTAGGACTGGATACCAGGTATTGCCAAAAAGAAGGAACCTTCTTATGAAATCCAGATACACTCCCCACTCCTTTATTTTGAATTTAAAAAAATGCAATGGAGGGAATACTTTCCTGTGTGTAAAAAGGGAAAGGAGATGCTTGAATTGGAGCTAAACCTGCAGGATCAGGTTTCTCTTTTTCAGTGTCAGCTGAAACCATGGTCTTCCACAGATGACCATGAGACGGCTGCACAGGGAATGTACAAGTGTGTGTTTGTGTGTATGCAAGATTGTGCACGTGTGTGATTGCACAAGGTATGTGGTTGCAGAAATTAGGAGATTGGAAAAAAAACAACTCTAGTGGGACAAAACATTTCTTAGCAGAAAGGGGGAGGAATTTAGAAGGAACCAGTCTTAATCGTCCATTCCCTCTCCATGTGGCCTCCTGTACACCTTCACTGTGGAACCTAACATCGGGGGCTTTCTCCCCAGTTGTCATGCATTTTCAGCAAGATTGGACAGGAATCTTCTATCCCAGCAACTAAGTTATCACGTAGTTGTCAAGCACAAGAAAGAGGACCCTTACCTGTCACTGTAGGCAGCGGCAGTGGCGGGGGTAGGCTGGGCATAGCGATAGGCAGCATAACCACCCTAAAACACAAGGAGAAATTCGACTTAGGAACACACAGGAGCCAAGCTCAGGGGTGCCCAGGGGGGAGAACACTCCAGGACAGTGGTTATACCCGAATCTACCAATCTAAAGCTGCGGTTAATGAAAGCTGAGTATCAAAGCAGAAGTAGAAACACACCAGAGAGAGAAGGGGGTGTACATCAAACCTAGCTGCTTGTTAAAGGTTAGCATTTGCAAAGCAAGAACCCCGGGCGTCCTTAAAGAAAGAGCCTAAGAGTTAATGGTGATTGTTATGGGGTGGGGATGAGGATTATTTAAGTACTCTTTCTACTTTGTTGCTCTTTCCAGATTTTCCAACTGGATGATGCTTTGCCTTTACTAGATATTAACTTAAATTTCATACAAATGATCCTTGACCATTTCCTTATAAAACTCAAGTAATCACTCTCAGGCTTTACTTGTTATACTTGTTTTAAAAATCAGGTGACTCTTTGGTTGAAAATGTATTAGTAGCCACTTGCCTATGTAGTCATTTAACCACTTTAACCACTAATGCTGGCTTCAGCTTTCTAAATGTTATGCAATAATTATAAAATGAATGGTGACTATTTCTGAAGAATTCTATCTTTTGGGTTAAAAATATTCCCCTGCTATGTACCTCACTGGCTCAGATGGGGGGATTTGCTTGGCATGGAAAATAATATAAAGTCTTCTAATTTGTAAATAGAATCATTGAGAGAAAAAAATCTGAAAAAAAATTAACATTTAGTTGTATGTACCAGTAATTGCAATTGTTCAATTAAGCAAAGAGGATGAGCAAATGGGCATATTCAAAAGGAATTGTGTTCAGTGGAGCTTTGATTATCAAACTGTGAAGATAACAGAGCTTCTTGCTCAACAGACTACGGTGATATGTCAACCACCGTGGGATGATCTCAGCACAGTTAACAAACAGGATCCAGTTTCCACCAATAACACGGGGACTATTCAGGTTCTAATTAGAATAGACAGTCCCATCATCCTCTGAGAGGAGGAATCTCACCCTCACCATTAAGGGGCAACTTAGGATAGAATAGCATGTCAAAGGACACCTACTGGCCAGAATGCACTAGGGTGGGTGGGTGTCTTAACATTTGTCCTCATGTACTGGGGAGGGGGAGGACTAAGCAGGGGAAGAAGAATTAGATGAAGAAAGGAAGCTTCAAAAAGCATCTTTCAAATGTAGGTGAACTGGTCTCCATATTTTTTCTCTGTCCACTTCTAGCCACAGCTAACTTTCAGAGTGTACCTTCCATCCCTTACAAAGTGATTAAAAAAAAAAGCTACCCTATCTATCCTTAAAGAAGACTCTTCTGCTGTGGCTACATTGGCGTCTCAAAGTCTGGAGATTGCACCTAGGATGCGTAGATGAGAGACTCTCCCACTTCTTAGAAAGTAAATATATGACCCTAAAGGATTATGGTTTTATGACTCTAGAAAGTTTGCTTTACCAGACTATGTTAAGAATGTGGGCTATAAGTGGAAAATGAAGAAGGGGTGCTATTTGTGTTCTGACAATGATTGATATGTCATAAATGTCTATGTAACCCTGTTGTCCTCAAGAAATGTATAAAAATCCGTGCTGAAAAAAATATTAAAAAAAAAAAAAAAGTTTGTTCTTTGGGTCAGCTCTGGCGAAGACACAGCCAAGACATTCTGACAAGATAATCATCAATAATTTAGAGCCAGTATGTTCTTCTGAAGCCCCCCCTTAAAAATCAAAGTAGAAGTTAAAAAAAAAGGAGGTCTTAGCCAGACACCAACTGGTGTTCCAAACACCCTGTTCTCTAATTAGGGATGGGGGAGCTCATTCCATGTGCTGGGGAGTCAGAAAGTGAAAGTTGTTGTCACACCAGTAGTGAGCTGGAGAGGTGGAATGCTGGGCTGAGGAGCAATTAGGTCTCCAGACTTCTGGAGCCATGCTTTTAATGTGCTCATCCATCTTCCTGGCTTTTCCTGATGCATACAGAAAGATGCAGGTGCACCAGGGTGCGTATTAAACCTAATGAGGTAGGGAGAGGCTAGTGTTGGCTAGCTGATGGTTATGAGGCATTAGCTTTGAGTAGAGAAAAAGTGTATATGTCTCTGTCTCTCTGTCTCTCTCTCTGTCTCTCTCTCTGTCTCTCTCTCTCTCTCTCTCTCTCTCTCTCTCCCCCCCCCCCAGGGCAGGGATGAGGAGGGCATGTATTTGCATAGATATGACCATCAGGTGCTACTTAAATCATGACTGGTTGGCTCATGATTTTGCTGGAATTTGGTTCCAGCAAAGCTTTAGCAATGCCCCGTTTGCAAATGCTCATGATCTGAACTCTGCATATCTCCCCAACTTCTGCAATAATTTTAGTCAAAGAAAGTAGGCAGAGGTTTAGGTTTGATAAATGGGAAGGACTGCTACATTGCAAACTAAAAAAGACTAAAATGAATCTCACTGACCACTCGGTTGATATTTATTGTAGGGACATAAAATGTCGGTGTGTATATCTGGAATCCTCTGTCATAAAAGATGTAGTTGACTATGAAGATAGGGGAACGATTGTTATACATTTGCATATGACTTGACTATTTGGAAGAAAGAAGCATATTTCTGCATAAGATAGGCACAAGTGTTCAATACTCTGATGTTTGTCTCTGTTATTTAAGGATTTGTTTGCAAGTAATCTTGTTTATTTCTTTGGTACTGGACATTAAAATCCAGGGCATTCCATCTCTGAGCTACACTCGCAGCCCTATTTTTTTTTTAATTTGGGAACAGGATCTTGCTAAGTTGCTGAGAGCCTCCCTAAGTTGCTGAGACTGGCTTCCAACCTGCGATCCTCTTGTCTCTGCCTTCCAAGTACTGCTATTACAGGTGTGTGCCAATGTGTCTGGCTTTTTACAAGTATTCTTGATTCAAGAATCAATAGCATAGGTTGCTAACATCTGCAGAGCAGGTAAGCAGACCTTGACTCTGAGCAGTAGTCTGATCTCACTGCTGGCCAATGAACCACATGGTAACAACAGAGATGATCTGTTCCTGTCCAACATGGTAGCCAATTCCTGATATGTCTATTAGACACTTGAAATGTGGGTAGTGCAAACAAGTGAACATCTGGTTTCTTTAATTTTCATTAATTTGTGTTTATATATAAATAGCCCCATGGGGCTGGTGGCTATGGTATTGGACAGTCCAGCACAAGTCTTACTGATCTCTGAAAATGTAGTGATTGGGATAAAAAAGGACTATAACTGGCTTGATGCCTCCATCTTTCTAGATTACGTTGTTGTCCTTGCTATTTTTCTTCTGCATGGAATCCATATTAGGGGCACAGCCAAGGTGTGCATTGACACAGCATAGGTGCGCATGCTCTGTAAAATGATCAAAAGATACAAATTGCTTTAATTCACCTAACAGGTGACTCTGATCATTTGCACTGCTCTATACTTTGCAGCTTTCTGAGAATAGATAGAGCTTCTGTGTGGTTCTGGGACAATGTCTAAAAAAGAAAACTTCTCTTCTACTCAAGGCCACCAGACCTGGTTCATGTTGAACCTGCTTCTCCCAGACCTCATGATAAAACACAAGTCATTGATCAGTTTTTTTTTTCCTGCCATCCAACCAAAGGGAAAAGGGAAAGACATAGTTCTGTGCTTTCCCACTCATAACACAAACTAATTTTTCTCACTGGTAGTAAAATATAAATGTGGCTTCATATAACAATAAATTTGAAATGGCCACCACCCCTACCAAGGATGGGCATCCAAGAAACCCAACTCACATGAGCTGGAATATTTGCTCTGTTAGTGAAACCTTTGGAGACCCCTTGAGTGTAGGATCTTGGCTGATGCTTGGGTAAAGCATTTTCAGAACTGTGCCCAGTGGGTAATAAGGATGGTAGGAAAAGGACAGGCTCTATGATCAAACGGATTTGAAAAATGCTGGGTTAAACCAAACGAAGCATGTTACTCTATCTGCAAAACTTTACAGAATAGTATTTATGAACATTGTACATCGCCTCGGCATCTCCAAGTAGCTAGGTGATTGAAAACAAAGCTTTCGCTTTAGACCATACTTTTGGAGAAAAGTGGTTCTACGAGCCAAATGATGAATTAGTTAGGAAGAGAAGTGAAAGGAGGGGACATGGGCAGAGGTGGCATGTGCGGGCTTCTTGCAGCCTGAGCACATGGGATAGTAGGGATGGGTCCAAGCCCAGAGGAAGGCGTCCTCCTGTCCAGGTGTAGCTGACCTCTGACCTCACTTTGTGCAAAGCAGGTGTACTGATGTGGTACATATGCCTCAAGTTATGTTTACTATAGTAATGTTTACAAGGGCATTTGCAAGGTGAGAAATGTAAATATAAATCAAGTCTTCCTAGTTGATCTGTATTATACATTCTGCTACTTTTGAAGTGTGGCAATGGAAATCCAGTTTCCTTGAAATGTAACCCCAAAAGTTGATCTCAGGAATTTTAACCACTTGGCCCTCTCCTAGATCCAACTACCCCTTTTTCACATTTGCGGCTTTAAAAAACTTTTTTAAAAATTAAATTTGGTTCCATTTTCATGTATTAAAATAAGTACCTTGCTAA
>PVLC010008331.1:0-58879 GCA_004027655.1 Graphiurus murinus | reverse complement strand
TGGTACTGGGGATTGAACTCAGAGGCATTCTACCTCCGAGCTATACCCCCAGCCCAATTTTTTATTCTTTATTTTGAAACCGAGTCTCACTAAGTTGCAGAGTGCCTCACTAGGTAGCTGAGGCTGGCCGTGAACCCGGATCCTCCGGTCTCAGCCTCCCGAATGCTGGGATTACAAGCGTGCGCCACCACGCCCGGCTTCTCCTACAATTTTCTACCCACTTCTGGCATCTGGCGGGATCCCGCGGGAACCTGAAGAAGGCCAGGTCGGACTGCGTGCTCTTCCGCGTGCAGTTGGGGGCCGCGCAGAAGTTCGGCATGGTCGCCCGCCCGCCGGCCGGCCTAATTCCAATTTTTTTTTTATTTTTCTCCTTATTTCTCTTCTGATTCAGTCCTCATTTAAGAGTACATCATTTAGTCTCCATGTATTTATGTTTTTTTTTTTCTTTTTTTGCGGTACTGGGGATTGAACTTAGAGGCATTCTACCTCCAAGCTATACCCCAGCCCGATTTTTTTATTCTTTATTTTGAAACAGGGTCTCAATAAGTTGCAGAGTGCCTTGCTGGGTAGCTGAGGCTGGCCGTGAACCCAGATCCTTTGGTCTCAGCCTCCCAAAGGCTGGGATTATAAGAGTGCACCACCATGTCCAGCTTTATGTAATTTCTTTTGGTCTTCCTGTTGATTTCTACTTTCATTTCATTGTAATCTGAGAATATGCAAGGAATTATATTTTTTGATTTTGCTGGTGCTTGCTTTGTGGCCCAGGATGTGGTCTACTTTGGAGAAGATCCCATGGGCTGTTGAGAAGAATGTGTATTCAGCTGTTGCTGGTTGAAATATTCTGTAAATGTCTATTAGGTCCATTTGTTTTTTGTTGTTTTTCTTTTTTGGCGGTACTGGGGATGGAACCCAGGGGCACTCTACCTCCGAGCTATACCCCCAGCCCTATTTTTTATTCTTTATTTTTGAAACAGGGTCTCACTAAGTTGCAGAGGGCCTAAGTAGCTGAGGCTGGTTGCGAACCTGCGATCCTCCTGTCTCAGCCTCCCAAGTACTGGGATTACAAGCATGTGCCACCATACCTGGCTATGGTCCATTTTTTTTATGGTGTTCTTTAGAACTGAAGAGTCTTTGTTCATCTTTTGTCTGGAAGATCAATCTAGTGCCATGAATGCTGTGTTGAAGGCTCCCAATATTACTGTATTTAGGTCTATATGAAACTTGATGTCTCAAACAGAGTTTGTTTTACAAACCTGAGTGTACCCACTTTTGGGGTGTAAATGTTTACTATCATTATATCTTCTTGTTTTATTGTTCCTTTTATTAATTAGAAGTGACCACTTTTTCTCTTCTTATGTGTTTTAGCTTAAAGTATATTTTGTCAAATATGAGTATTTTCGGTCTCCATTTGCATGATATATTTTTTCCATCCTTTCACCCTTAGCATGTGAATATCTTTGGCTGTAATGTGAATTTATTTTAAGCAGCATATAGTTGGATTATATTTTTTAATCCACATTGTCAATCTATGTCTTCTAGTTGGGGAGTTAAGACCTTTAACATTCAGTTATTATTGAGATATGATTTTTGTTTCCTGTCATTTTGAGTTCTGTTTTCTGTTTGATGTAGTGTTATTTCTCCTTTGCTTAGTTGCTCACCTGGTGGCACTTGCCTCTTCTCTGGTTCTGGAATTAGCTTCTTTTTTTCTTCTTTGTGCTTTATTTATTTGAGTATTTTCTCTAGTGCTGGCTTGGTAGTCATGAATTCTTTAAGTTTCTGCTTGTCTTGGAAAGTTTTTATTTCTCCATCAATTTTGAATGATATAGGATATAGGAGTCTTAGTTGGAAGTAGTTCACTTCCAGGGTCTGGAGTACATTATACCAGTCCCTTCTGACATTTGCTTTCTTGGCTGTGATTTTCTTGAGTTCTTTGTATATCCTAGATATTAGACCTCTATCTGTAGAGTAACTGGCAAAAATCTTCTCCCACTCTGTAGGCTCTCTGTTGAGGTTCTTGATAGTTTTCTTTGCTGCACAGAAGCTCTTCAGTTTAATGCAATCCCATGTATTGATCTTCCTTTGAGTTGCTTGTGCTTCTGGGGTCTTGTGGAGAAAGTTTTTACCTGTGCCTATGTGTTGAAGTGTTGGGCCTATGCCCTCTTCAAGTAGCTGCAAGGTCTCTGCCCTGACTTACAGGTCTTTGATCCATCTTGAGTTGACTCTTGTGCAGGGTGAGAAAGTGGGGTTTATTTCCATTTTCCTGCATATGGTTAACCAGTTTTGCCAACACCATTTATTAAAAAGGCTATCTTTTTTTCCAGTGCATATTTTTGGCTCCTTTGTCAAAAATCAGTTGGCTGTAAGTGCGTGGGTCTGTTTCTGAATCTTCTATTCTGCTCCATTGGTCTATGTGTCTGTTTTTGTGCCAATACCATGCTATTTTTATTACTGTGGCTTTGTAGTAGAGTTTGAGGTCAGGTATTGTGATACCTCCTGCATGCTTCTTGTTGCTAAGAACTACTTTGGCTATCCTGGGCTTTTTGTTTTTCCAGATGAATTTAAGGACTAGTCCCGTAACATTATTCCCCATTGCTGAACAATTGGAAGCCCAATATGAACTTGAACTCCAATATTAATCTATTCACTTTCCATGAAGTGTTATGCATAAAAATAAGATGCTATTGTTAAGATGAACCAACTTCCAGTATACCATGGGTGCTCATTAAGGGTTGAATAATAATATGTTTGGTGATACAGTAAGCTTTATTATTATTATTATTATTATTATTATTATTATTATTGCTTTTTTTTCCCTAATCACTGGAGTAGGATCATGTGAGCTGGGCCACACCATTGTTAGGGGAAATTAGTGACAGGCTGCACACATTTCTCTCCACCTAGCACACCACAATGACAATTTACCTGTCAGCCTTCCTGACATTAATCTTTGCCTGTGGCTCTTTCTGGTCTGACTTTCTAAATCCCCTTGTAGTTATTTAAATATTTGAAGGCTGATTCTTTAGGGAGATTGAGAAATGCTGGCCATGGGCAATATATTATTTCTGGGGTGGAAAAAGCAGCTTTTTCAGAGCTTTCTCTCACTTCTACCAGAGCTTGAACTATATTGTACTTCTGCCAGGTATCAGCAAATGTGTGGGTGGTTGTACTAGGCCTCTTTATAGAGTGTGGGTAATTGCTTGGTAATACCTATCAATCAGCAAAGGCTGTACTTGAATTTTTCTGATTAGCTGCAGATAGTTTAGTGGAGTATTTGACTTGCGACCAAGTTCCAAAAATGTGTGCTTTCTTGAGAAGTTTATCTCCATATCTTCAAACATCATAATTGGCAAAGGTCTTATTTGATGGATTTTGGCTGCCTAAATTGTCTAATCAGGACCAGAAGGAGGCAAAATACCTTAAGATGAGAATACATGAAAAAAAACTTTTGATCAAATAAGGATTTTTGTTTTGTTTGGTTTTGTTTTTTACTGAAGATTGAACCCAGGCACATTTTCTACCTCCAAGCTACATCCCCAGCCCTTTTTATGTTTTATTTTGAAACAAGGTCTTGCTAAGTTGCTGAGGCTGTCCTGGAACTTGTTATCCTCCTGTCTTAGCCTCCCAAGTACTGGGATTACAGATGTGTACCACCACATCCAGCTAACAAGTTGGATTTGATGCCTTCCATTGGGTATTCCTGAGCATTCCCTGGGCCTCTCACTCCATGGTGTTTCTTTTACAGATTGCTTTCCCTCTGCCCTGCTCTGCAGACTGTTTTGTATAGCTACAGAGCAGGGTTGGCAACAAACAACTGTATTTAGTCCATTGGGTTTTCATTGAATACAGACAAGACAGAACATGAGTTCTTCAAAGACTAAGACTGGACCCTGTCTTATCTCTTTCTTCTGCCTACACCATACCACATGCGGACTGTGCAGGGAATAAAGGAAGAAAAGCTCAAGCCTGATAGACTAGATTTCCCAGATCCTAAATTAAAACATAACCATTCAAGTATAAAAACAATGAGGTAGATGGTATAGAATGGGGATCAGCATGGAAGTTCTAAGCCCTAAGTTCAGGGGATCACTATTTGATCAGATCAGTATCCTCCTAGTACTGTAATGCTCTGTCATCTTGAGAATTGACATGACTCTATTAAAGCCATATTTTTTTTTTTTGCGGTACTGGGGATTGAACACAGGGGCATTCTACCTCCGAGCTACACCCCGAGCCCTATTTTTTATTCTTTATTTTGAAACTGGGTCTCACTAAGTTGTGGAGTGCCTCACTAGGTAGCTGAGGCTGGCCGCGAACCCCGATCCTCTGGTCTCAGTCTCCTGAATGCTGGGATTACAAGCGTGTGCCACCACGCCCGGCTTATTAAAGCCATATTTTAAATTATTAACTTCTAAATTTTTAATTTGCACATAAAATTATACACAATTATGGAATATAATATGATATTTCAACACAAGTGAATGATGTGTAATGATCAGGTTGGGATAACTAGCATACTCATCACCTTAAACATTTATCATTTCTTTGTTTTGGAAGCATTCAAAATCCTCTCTACTATCTATTTTTAATTATACAGTTAATGTTGTCAAGCTTAGTTATGTAACTTGGCTGTAGAACATTGGAGATTATTTGTCCTATCCAACTGTACCTCTGTACCCAATAACCATGCTCTCCCCTTTCCCCCTTTCCTACACCCTCTCTAGACTCTGATGACCTGTGCTCTACTTTCTCCTTCTATAATATCACTTTTTAGCCCACACATGTAAGTGAGAACATGTAATATTTGTCTTTAGGTTGTCTGACTTATTTTACTTAACATAAATGAAAGCCACATCTATACATAAATTCATGGGTTAGGAGATAGAAGATCCTTCCCCATGAGATTTGAGGGCAGATGATTCTGATTCACACCCTGAATCTACCTCTTACTAAATGGATATCCCCAGACAGGGGGCAAACTTGGAGCCTCTCAACTACATAATGAGGGTCACAGCCTCCTCTAGAGTTTTTGTGAGGATCAAATGGGTACCTGGAACATAGAAAGGACTAAGGAAATAGAAGCCATTATGCATGTTATTTGATCTTGTTATTTTTTGAAAAAAATATAAGTCTGTATCCACTCAAGTGAGAGGTAGAGAGAAGAGTAGAATAAACATTGCTTAATCAAAAGCCAGCAGACTCCCGAGAGTCAAGGTAACAGGTCAGTGCACAATAGAGATTTTTTGTCCCTTTTATTTTGAGACTGAGATACAGGAATCTCTTGCTGGTTTGGCCATTTTCTCAAGCTGTTCTCAACAGATGTCACCCAGCCAGGCCACGTGGGCTATTTTTTTTAATATACTTTTATTGTTTTATTGGTGCCTTGCAATTATTCATCCTAATGATGTTCAGAGTGACAGAAACATACACTCACACAGACCTTGGTGTGTTTCCCCTGGGATCCCTCCCCTCCTTCCCTTTCCCTACACATTTTCTGAGTGCAGTCTTAAGTATACAAAAGAGAAGCAATAGCCTTCCCAGACAATTGCATCACTTCTGTTGACACTATTCAGGGAAGTTTGTTGTTGTTGTTGTTGGTTTTTGTGTGTGTGTGTGTGTGTATGTATGTGGCATTTGAGATTGAACCCAGGGGCATTCTAACTCTGAGCTACACCCTCCAGCCCTATTTTATTTTTATTTTGAAACAGGATCTCACTAGGTTAATGAGAGTCTCACTACTTGCTGAGACTGTCTTCAAATCTGCAATCCTCTTGTGTCAGTCTCCCAAACTATTGGGTTTGCAAACATGTGCCACCATGCCCAGGTGGAAGTTTTATTTTAAACTGGTGGCTTGATCTACTGAAAATTCCTCAACCAAGGGAAACTTTCAGGGTATCATCAATATTAGTTTAGCCTCAGCACTAACTTGAACTCATGATTAAATGACAATTCATCAAAAATCTACTAAAGGAGAATATTTAATGATGGTTAACCTGATGTCCTTATTATATTTTAATGAATCTGCATCCCATTTTTGTTATTGTCATCTTGAGGCCATAATATAAAACAGAGGAAACCCCAAAAGGAAAATGCTTATAGTGAGGCTCATGTTCACTTCAGCCACCTTTGGATTATTGGGCTATCAGTGTCTTCAACTCCCCACTCCAATTGACAGCCTAATCTTAAACCCAAAATTGGGTTCTGATTCTGGGTTAAGGACTTCCACTACACTTTCTGACACCTGTTTTCAACTTTCTTCTACCCTTACTTTAGCCTTGCCTTTTCGTGTCCATCTAGCCTTTAGATTTCCCCAAATCAGTGTTCCTATCTCTGCACTTGCATATGCCCCAGCATAGAATGAGGTCTTTGGGTTGGGAGGGACCCTAGACCTCTCAGAGCCAGATCCTGCAAAGACTCACTGAGGATTGCGTTGGTTTTTGCCTGACTTCCAGGGAAAGTTCCAGTATCCAAGCATTCTGGGCTGATATTTGGATGCTAAAGTTGTCCTTGAGGAAAAAAATAAAATAAAATAAAACAGAAGTACCTTCAGGCTTTAGATTCATCAGCTTCAACTTTTGAAATGCCACTGCAGTCATGTTGTACTGTTGACTTTTCAAGTGAGCACCTAACCTTTTAGAGCTTTGTCACGAGAGCACTTAATCCAAATTTGTATTTCAGTTGCATAAGCAGAGTCCATTTCTCAGACATTTCTGGCCCAACTCAAACAAGTGCAGCACTATTTGAGAGTTTTGGCTTAGCCGGATGGCTGAATCTAAGGAGCTCTTCATTAAAGTCAATGGAGAAGAAAATTAAGTCATTTAAATTGCTATTTCTGGAGTTGTGGAACTTGAAAGTGTCCAAACAAGAAATTTTCCATTATTTATTATGGTGACTTGATTTGTGGCTGTTGAAGTGCTCAGTTTGTGCTCCTCCATCTTTCCATTTAGTTTGTGCTGGTGGCAGGATTAAGAAAGGGAGATACAGTACAGTAAATAGTCACTATGAATCCCCGTGCTAATTCTTCTTGGTGCAAAGTGCCCAGAAATGTAAAGAGGCAAATATCAAATCATGAGCTGAAATTCTGAAACTGTCTCTTGCCTGAGAGGGGAAAACACTTTTCTATAGTTTCCCTCTTCCTTTACTCTTATTAGAATAGTATTTTGCACCCAGGAGGAATTCTCTAATAATGGAATGCTTCTTTTGTTGCAAACTGAGTTTCCTTTCGTCATGAAATGACTGCCTGGGGTTGGCAAGGCCCATGCACTGATAATAAGGTGTGACTAGCTTCTCCTGATTTCACTCAGTATTTGTCAATTACACCTGAATAACACTGAAACAAACCAGACAACTCTTTGATCATCTCCTGAGATTGGGAACTCCCAGCTCATTTTTGTGATGCCAATTGCAGTCTAGCCTTCATCTTGGATGGCAGAGATGCTTAATCTAAGTTTAAAAGGGTACATAAGTCCCTTGAAATTGCAGGTAGCCTTTTGCAATAAGAGGTACATCTGCTTCTTTCCAGGGAAAGCATCACTGTCACTGGATTTCCAAAAGGCTTTGCAGCTCCAAAGAGACTAACAGCAACTTCCCTGTCTGCAGAACTGTGAACTAACCTGTCATGTTTCCTTTCTGTTTGGATTGATTGTACTAATCAGAATGAATGTTGCATACACAGTTTCTCCAATTCTCATAGACTCCTTGTTTCTGAGAGCAGAACAGCATTTCTTCCACCTCCGGTTTGTATTATCTGGACAGAGGCCTTGATCAGTCACATCTGATTGCTCTACTGCTTTGGATCTCTGTTGCATGCTCTTCTCTCCATGTCTGTACTCCTTCTGGTCCTCTCCTGCCACTGTGATACTCCTGGCATTGCAGAATCAAGGTCTAACTCTGGAAAAGGGAAGAGAGACAGGAGGATCTATCACAATGGCATGCTTCCTTGTGACCCACTCTAAATAAGGAGAAGACACAGGTCTTTTCCTCCCCTTCTGCCCATCATTTCATGGGAATCTGAGGTTGGCTTCATGCCTCTGCCCAAATGCTTCTACTGGCAAGTCTGCTCAAACTTTTGTTTGTCCCAAGTTCACTCTTTATGTAAGGGATAAGAATGTGGCTTTTCTTCCTCTCTAGTTACACTGCAATTTCTGCCCACAGTAGCCATATGGCACCTGTTACAGCCACTCTTTCCAAATAGCTGCCTTGGGTTCTAGAGGACTGGTGGCTCTCCTAGGGAAGATAAGCAATCAGTGACTGTATTTTTAAAAATCTATAACAAGTAAAATGCCTATCATGTGTAAAGTGCCCACTACATGTCAGGCACTGTGTTGAGAGCTTCACGCTGATCCCTCTCAAGGAATCCCACAACAACCTTATGAGCTATAAACTACTTCTTTGTGTGTGTGTGTGTGTGTGTGTTACTAGGGATTGAACCCAGGGGCATTCTATCTCTGAGCTATACCCCCAGTCCTATTTTTTATTCATTATTTTGAACAGGGTCTCACTAAGTTGCAGAAGACCTCACTAAGTAGCTGAGGCTGGCCGTGAACCCAGATCCTCCCGTCTCAAACTCCCAAATACTGGGATTACAAGCTTACAAGCGTACACCACCACACCTGGCTTATAAACTGCTTCTATTGCTTGGATTTGATCCCAAATGCTGACACCATTGCTTACTTTTCCCACACTCCTCAGATCGCCCTCCCAATGAGACTGAAGTAGGTATTTGCTTCCAGAAGTAAAATGGCCACTTCTCTCTATTTGGTTAGAATCAGTATCTAATGCTCCTCTGCTCATGGATTCACTGCCACCAGCCTCCAATTTCTGAGCTGAAATTGGAGATTGCAGAAGTCATCTCTGTGCTTATTTTCTTCACTTCCAGTTAAATTCTCTTTCTGGAGTCAACACCAACAGTCACAAAGATTTCTATAACTATGAGATCTCCAACAAGTGACTCATCCAAACACAATTATTATCCCATCCTATTTGCCCATCATAATTAGTTATCCATTTTAAACCTTCAAAATGCCTGTTTCAGTGGTTAATAGCAATGGAAAAATAAATTAAGGCATATGTGCCAGTGTGTATGTGTGGTCATTACCACTCTATTATGTACATCAACTGTTTTGTCCAGCTCAAAGCTGCAACCACAGAGGAGCTTCCCCTTCTCCTCCACACCACCAGCAGCCACCTGCCCCTGCTGTTCAGCCCGCATGTGCTTAGTGAATGCAAATTAATATTAATATCAATCAACCTAAGCCAAATCAACCTCTTCTAAGTAGGTAAGTGAATCTGCATAAAATCAAATGAGATGATGTATGTGAAAGTACTCTGAAAATTATAAAGCGCTATAAAAATCAAGGTATTTTTATAATAAAAACATAATGTAGCACAAGCCAACTATAAAATATTTTGAAGCTTGTCTGCTCGTTTAGATTAGCTGTACTACTAGCAAGGGCTCAATAAATATTTGTTCAATTGTATTGTTGAATCAAGATAATCAAGAGTGGCCTGTACATGAAAACAAAGAATTCCATGAAAAAATTCACTAAGTACAATAGGTTAGAGAGCATATAAAAATGAAGCTTAAAAGAAGAAGGATGGTTTCAAATACAAAAGGAAATTATGTTTTCATCTGAAGATTAGAAGACTTTTGAAATCTCTTCCTTTTCAAGACCTGGTGATTAGTTTAGCTTGTCATAAAAGTCATTTGCAAGTCACAATGGGACAAGATCTTTGCTGAATTTGAATTTGAAGCTAATTGTACAATCCTAATTTAATATTTGTAATAGTATCCATGACTAAAAAGATGTCACCTCATGTCAAAGTACTTTGGTGGTGGAAGTACTTTGTGATGAAGTTTTCTAATATGTCATCAATTTTTTTTTCATCCCAAATCATTTACTGGTTTATAAATAATTTTGGAACATGGTTCAGGAGAATTCTGCTTTCTCCCAACACACATTGCTTGCAACCGTGTCACTCTTTGTTTATTTAAATGCAACCAATTACAGTCCTTTCACAGCTGAAATAGTGTCCATCAGAAATCAAGTGTGGTGTGTTTACCTGAAAACTGGAGATACCTGGACAATTCACTGAAACTTGTTGATGAGTAAACAGAGCGTTTGTGCCTGGCATTTCGAAAGAAAATGAATAGCTTGGTCTCTGGGTGAGTCTTAAGACTTTGATACTAAGCTGGGCATGGTGGAACAGGCCTATAATCCCACTACTTGGGGGGATGAGACAGGAGGATCACAGGTTCAAGGCCAGCCTCAGCTAATTAGCAAGTTTCCTCAGTAGACCATGCTTTAAAACAAAAATAAAATAAAAAAGAGCTGGAAGTGTATCTCAGAAGTAGAACCGCCCTGGGTTTAAGCCCCAGTACCCCCCCCCCACACAAATACACAGAGTTTGATTCTATATGTGAATTTCAAAATTTTTTTATTGGTGCATTGTAATCATACATCTTAATAAGGTACAAGCTGGTAGAAGCATACATGCACACATCTCTCATTTAACCCTTCCCTAATTCCTGCCCTACTCACTCCCTCTCCCTCCTTCTCAAGTTCAGTTTAGTGATTGACTTTGATATGACTGTGAAAGTACATCATGTGCATTAGGGTGTTTCCCTCCCCCCCTCCATCACCTTCAGTTAAGTCACCTTCTTTGCTCATCTAAGGTTTCTCCTTTTTTTTTTTTTTTTTTTTTTTTTCGGAATTGGGGATGGAACCCAGGGACATTCTACCTCCGAGCTACATCCCCAGCCCTAATTTTTATTCTTTATGTTGAAACAGGGTTTCACTAAGTTGCAGAGAACCTCACTAAGTAGCTGAGGCTGGCCTCGAACCGGATCCCCCTGTCTCAGCCTCCCAAGTACTGGGATTACAAGCCTGTGCCACCATGCCCAGGTGGTTTCTCCTTCTTCATCTAGAGTCCCTCTTATGACCCATTTTCTCCCTAGCTTCCACATATGAGGGAGAGCATACAACTTTTGCTTTTTGTGACTGACTAATCTCACAGCATAACATTTTACAGATCCATTAATTTCTCTGCAAATGACACGATTTTGTTCTTCTTTATGGCTGAGTAAAATTCCATTGTGTACATATCCCATAGTTTTGTAATCCGTTCATCTGTTGATGGACACCTTGGCTTGTTCTAGAGTTTTGCAATTGTGAAATGTGCAACTGTAAACATGCATCAGTCTGATAGTTTGGTTTCCATTCTTTGGGTAGATACCCAGAGGTAGTATTGCTGGATCATACGATAGGTTCATTCCCATTCGTCTGAGGATCCTCCATACTATTTTCCAAAGTGGTTGCACTAATCTGCAATCCCACCAACAATGTATTAGAGTTCCTAATTCTCCACACCCCCACCAGCATTTGTAGTTGTTTGTGTTTTTGATGATTGCCGTTCTGATTGGTGTTAGGTGAAATCTCCAGGTAGTTTTGATTTGCATCTCTCTGATTGCTAATGATGTGGAACATTTCCTCATGCATTTATTGGTCATTTGTATTTCTTCTTTTGTGAAGTGTCTATTTAGATCCTTTGCCCATTTTTACTGGGTTATTTGTTTTTTTAGCTGTGAGTTTTTTGAGTTCTCTATATATTCTAGATATTAATCCTCTATCAGAGGAGTAGCTGGCAAAATTTTTCTCCCACTCTGTGGGCTCTCTGTTGAGGTTCTTGATAGTTTCTTTTGCTGCACAGAAGCTCTTCAGTTTAATGCAATCCCATGTGTTGATCTTCCTTTGAGTTGCTTGTGCCTTTGGGGTCTTGTTGAGAAAGTTTTTACCTGTGCTTATGTGTTGAAGTGTTGGCCCTAGGCCTTCTTCAAGTAGCTGCAAGTTCTCTGACTTGACTTCCAGGTCTTTGATCCGTCTTGAATTGACTCTTGTGCAGGGTGAAAAAGTGAGGTTTATTTCCATTTTCCTGCCTATGGTTAAACAGTTTTACCAACACCATTTGTTGAAGAGGCTATCTTTTTGCTAGTGTATGTTTTTGACTCCTTTGTCAAAAATCAATTGACTGTAAACAATTCCACTCACAATAGCACCCTGAAAAATAAAATACCTAGAAATAAACCTAACGAAGGATGTAAAAGACCTCTACAAGGAAAATTATAAAACATTGAAAAAAGAAATAGAAGAAGACCTTAGAAGATGGAAATATCTTCCATGCTCTTGGATAGGCAGAATAAATATCTTCAAAATGGCCATTCTCCCAAAATGATCTACAAATTCAATGCAATGTGCATTAAATTACCAAAGTCACTCCTCACAAACAGAAAAATCAGTCCTTAAATTCATTTGGAACAACAAAACGCCCAGAATAGCCAAAGTAGTTCTTAGCAACAAGAACCATGCAGGAGGCATCACAATACCTGACTTCAAACTATACTACAAATCCACAGTAATAAAAACAACATGGTATTGGCACAAAAACAAACACATAGACCAATGGAGCAGAATAGAAGACTCACAATTTCAAAATTTTTGTAGATTACATTACTTGAGAGTTATAAATGAAACCTAACACTTGGAACCTTTGAGTTCAGCTTTAAAAAGTGAGCTAGACAGCCTAGTAGAAAATGATAATAACACAAATAGATGAGGCCCAGCCTGGCCTCCAACTCCAAGGCTCAATTAGTCCTCCTGCCTCAGCCTCCCAATTAGCTGGCACTATAGGCACACAGCACAGTGCCAAGCCTAGATCTTCCTTTTTGATCTTGTACTCTTAACTTTTTTTCAAGACAGATGATGATATTCATGCTTGTCAAGTTTGTAAATGAAACAAAGATGGGGAGAGAGTGAATATAATGGATGACAGAACTAAGTTTCTAAATCTTGGTATGTTACAAGGATAGGTCAAAATCAAGAAGATGAAAGTCAACAAAAATTAAATGAAAGAACTGGATTTAGGTTTTAAAAATGTCAATTACCAAAGTACATCATGAGGAATATTTGTCCTGACAGCACTCCAAGTGAAAAATATCTCAAGTACAATATGACTCAGCAGTATTTTGATAAGAACAAAAACAAATAGACCAAAGAAAAACTAATAGTGCAATCATAGCCCACATTAATAGACACATACAAGGAAATAACTCTAATTTAGTATAGTGGTTAAAGGCATGAGTCCTAGAGTCAGAAAATTCTGCTGTTTACCACATTAAGTTAAAGATATCTATTAGATCTCCAACTAGAGACATGGGGCAGGTAGTTGTCTATAAGAAATGGGCAGGATAGAGGTATCAATTTGGATTTGTCATCAAATAGATGGTGTGTAGAGCCAAGGGACTACAAAAAAAAATCACAAAGACAGCGACTACAGACACTGAAAACAGAAGAGGTCTGTATTAGTCAGCTAGAGATGTCATAACAAAATTCTCTGAGCAGTAAATAGAAAAATGTACTGTTCACAGTTCTGGACAGTGGAAGCCCAAGGTCAAGGTGTTGGTAGGGTCAATTTCTTCTAAGGCCCCCTCCTTGGCTTGCAGATGGCCAGTTTCTCTGCATCCTTGTATGATATTGCCTTTCCTTTGTGTATTAAACGTTTCAGTCCTTCTGTGTTTCCATAGCACCTCTTCTTTTCTTCTTGTTTTGTGCATGTGAGTGTGAGTGTGGTATTTGAGACTGAACCCAGGGGCATTCTACTTCCAAGCATTGTATTGTTTTGTTTCAAAACAAGGTCTTTCTGAATTGCTGAGGGTCTTGCTAAGTTGCTGAAGCTGGCCTCGATCGAACCTCTTATCATCCTGTCTCAGTCTCCCAATCACTGGAATTATAGATGAGTGCCACCATGCCTGGTCTCCTCTTCTTATAACGATATCAGACAGATTGTATTAGGGCCCACACTAAAAGTTTCATTTTAACTCACTCCATCACCTTTTTAATGGCCCTATCTCTAAGTATAGTCATAGTCTGAGGCAGTTGTGGTGGGGTTTCAACATATGAATTTAGGATATAAGTCAGCCCACAATGGGATTCAAAAATTGAGCTTTTGTCTTAAAACATTTATAAGTCAGGGAAAGAAGAATCAGAAGAAAAGGAATGACTGAATCAGAGAAAAACCAGGAGAAAAATGAATTTCTGGAGGCCTAAAGAAAAAAAAACGTTTTAGAAGGAAGGTGTAATCAGCTAGTGACAAAAGATAAGAATGACAATGACCAATGTATTTGGCAAAGATAGCTGTTATTGTTTGCCTTAACAACAGCCATTTCTTTTGGTTGATAGAATTGGGAGCCTAGGAAGAAAGGAAGAGCTGCGAGGAAGTGAAGGACAGCAACCAGATGGACAGGGATATAGCTCAGTGATCGAGCACTTCCTCGCATGCGTGAGGCTCTGTGTTCTGTCCCAAGGGAAAAAAAAAGAAAAGAAATGGCAGCAACTAGAGACAACTGTCTGAAAAGTTGTTCTGAGAATAGGGAAACATTGATAAGAGGGAAGAAATAGGAAGATTGCAGAAACAAAGCCCTTAAAAGGTGAATTAGGCTGGGATCCATTCTTTTAGAGTTAAAGAACCCCTTAACCATGGCAACAAGAAGGTGCATCTATCTGGATGGATGGAACAGGTGCTGAAGATATGGCACCATTTTCCTAAGATGGCTCATTGTGCCGCACCTGTATTGCTTTTCTTGCAGTACCTCCTGCCACATTCTCTCCCTCCCTAACTGAGTTCTCTTCACCCACCAGGTTCTGCTCATCTGCTTTGGTAAAAGTGCTACTCCCAGAACCAGAAAATCTGGGTTCAAGTTCCTGCTCTTGCAATCATAAACTGTGTGAAATCAAAGGAGTCCCTTCTCTGGGCCTATTTCTTCTTTCATACATTTAAAACAAAACTCCCTCATTATATATACATTGTTTAAAATGCAGACATGAAAATTGGATCTATTCCAGGAAAGCCTAGCTCCTATAAGTAGCTTCTGTGACCACATTAGTCTTTTGGAACCCTTTGTGTCTTTACCACTCATCTGCTGTCTGACACTAGTCTAATTGTTCTCAAGAGCCGGCTTGTTGATATAATCACTAGATTGTACATTTCTGAAGCACAGGACCTACATTTTGTGTATTATCTGGTGGGGGGGGACAGGAAGGGAAAGGGGCTCATTTACTGGGTATCTGCTACCCGTTGGTGGATTCAAGTATAATATCTAAATTCTCACAATAATCTGGTGAAATGAACACTTTATTTCACATGTGAAAAAATGGAGTCCCAGAAAGATTAAACAACTTTCCCAAAGCCACACAGCTAATCAGTTGTGGACCCAGAGTCTTTCTGCTACTCCATTCCACACACTATTATGCCAGGCATTTGGCCTTCATTTGGAGTTCTTGCCGAGGCTTTAATTACTGAGAGGAAATGACATTTTTATTAGCCCATGTTTTTGTAGTTATAATGCAAAACAAACAGCTTCCACTTGTCTGATAGAAATTGATGATAGTACTGGTTCATACTCAGCTCTCTGGAAATTAGTTATCTGGCTACAAATGAAACTATTTTATTTGCTTTTATTGTACCATCATCGTAAGGAAATCAGACATGATGATGAATCACAAACTGCTGACATGACAAGGGACATCAGAGACCATCTCTCATGCCCCTTCCTTTTGTAGATGAGAAAACTTGAGCCCAGGGAGAGAAGTTGACCTGCTGAAAAACACACAGCAGAAAATGTCAGAACCAGGATTGGCTCTTTTTCTCTCCCAGCCTGATTTTCTTTCCTCCAGAGTACCCACTCCATCTTATCATCTGTCCCTTTGATCCTAAAACAGCAGCTCTAAGCCCCAAAGGATTTTCTCATTCCTGCATGGAGTTTAAAGGGCATAATTCCTAAACATTCCTTATGTCAGAAGAGGTTGAAAGAAAAGTCCTACCAGGAAAACCATGCAAGTTCTTGCTTCCAACATTTACTAGCTTTGTTTTCTTTGGAAATTATTTTATTGCTTCTAAGCAGTAAAATTCAAGGCATTCATGTCTGAACTCTTTGGAAGCAATGCAACATTTCCATGTTTTAAGGCTTCTGATGATTGATAAGACCTTTTTCTCTCAAAACAGTCCTTGAGAAATGGGCAACACCAGGTATATTTTAAGGTTATTTTCTTTTTTTTATTTTTGCGGTACTGGGGATTGAACTCAGGAGCATCCTATCGCTGAACTATACCCCCAGCCCTATTTTTTTTATTCTTTATTTTGAAATAGGGTCTCACTAAGTTGTGGAGCGCCTCACTAGGTAGCTGAGGCTGGCCGCGAACCCGGATCCTCCGGTCTCAGCCTCCCAAATGCCACCACGCCCAGCTTTTAAGGTTATTTTCAATGCTGTTCTTCTCCCTGAAATATCTGGTCCACCCCCCTCATCAATTGCTTCCCTTTCAAGTTTATAAATGATGCTCAGGAAATATCTTCATGGAAGACTGAACCAAGGGACATCTAGGTGAAGAATGCATGATGCCAAAGGCCTGGGTGACTACATCCATCTGTCTCAGGAGATGAGGTTTGTCTGGATCCCTTTCTGCCTCGAGTGCAGGGGGTTCAGTGTTGGTTGGAAGAGGTGTCCTTCTTTGATTAGGACTTCAAGTGATCTTGATGGTTCTAAAGCTAGGCTAGGGGACTCAGCACATTTCTATATCATCATGAACTGGCAATGTGTATGCTGCACCACTTCTGATGCCATATCATGACGTAAGGGACATTATCTCACACTTTAGCATGGCAGACATCAAAGGGCTTCCTGTCTGGATATATGGGTAGTATGTTGGCCACAGGTTAGCTTAAAATAGCAAATGCCCAATGTGTGAAGGAGAAACCAGTAACAGCAAAAAAAAGAGCAAAAAAAGAGCAACCTTTCAGTTCATTTGAAAACTTCATAAAATCTCACACTCCTTTATGTCCTCTTTTATGTTTTCTAAGTTCTTCTAAAAGGCATGATTTGATGCTTTAAACCTTGGTGATCTGAGACAAGTCTAACCAGTTATTGATGAAGCAAACAATTATCAGGCACCTACCATATGCTATGATCTGTGTTTGGCACTGAGACAATGTAAAGCAGGAACCAGGGGACAAGCAGAGAGTGCATTGAAAACAACATGTAAACATTAGATATGAACACCAAAACCCAGTTTGTTGATTTTCATTTGTGACCTGCCCTCACTTTGGATAAGCTCAGCAACTTCAGGCTCTGATGGAACATGAGTTCGAATCCTTTGCAAACAAAAAGCCTCACTCTGCCTGTCTTAACGATTGACCAGCATCCAGGCATCGAGAACGGCAGCCAAAACACATTTTATTATATTTAAAAGATATTTTTCGGGCTATAGAGAGTTATTTTGAAAACTGAGCTTAGCTTTTCCTTAAAAATGAATGTAGCACGGATCTAGTGCCTACAACTGCTAGCTCCAGTCTATTGAATCATTTTCTGTGTGAAGACGGCTGATCGGTGCCTTGATCGATCTGTTTCCATCTGCCTGAGTACACCCATGATTCAATGCAGACCCAGGAAGGGCTATTTTAAGGGACAGACAATTTTCTTTTTTACTTTCCTTTTTAATGAATAGGCTCTGCAAAACAAAAACCAAGATGACTTCCTGCTTAGCTTTTGTTTTTCAATCTTGGTGAAGAAAGAACATTGATTCAACTGTCTGGAACATGTTCCAATTCCCTGAAGAGATTCTCTTGAAGCTATAAAAAAGGCATTGGACAAGGAGTCAAACCTAAGGGGACAGCCCTGACTCTGCCCTTAGGTAGCTGTACAACATGAAAACAGTGGCTTATTGTCTCTGCACCTCAGTTTCCCCTTCTCTAGAATTGGGGAGAGAGAACAGTGCAGAAGTGAAGAGGCAGCCCTTGCATGCACCCAGCTGTGTACATTTTATGAAGTCACTTAACCTCTCTGGGCCTCATTTTCCTAACCTAACAAATGGAGATAGGAACAATATCTACTTGAAAGTGTTTCAGTGAAAATAAGTAAGAAAATACATGTGAATATTTAGAGCAGTGAGTTGCAAACAAGGATCCAGGCATGGTGCCGCACTCTTGGAATCCAAGTACTTGGGAGGCTGAGACAGAAGGATAGCAGGTTAGAGGACAGCCTCAGCAATTTAGCAAGACTCTCAGCAACATAGCAAGACCCTGTGTCAAAACAAAAGTAGAAAGGGCTGGGAGTATAGCTTAGAGGTAGAATGCCCCTGGATTCAACTCCCAGTACCACACACAAAAAAGAAAAAAAACAAACAAACAATTCTTAGCATTTTGCCTCAAGGTCTCTGTGAACCTTTAAGATCAGTAAATATTTTGCAGCACTTTAAGTGAAAATTTTCTTACATTGTCTATTATAATATGTATTAACTACTCAGAGCATATTAAACAATTGATACACATTGATTGATAAAAAGGTCATCAACTCCTTTTCTTTGTTTCATAGAATTATATCTGAAAAACTCTTCTCCCTGAAACAAAGACTAAAGAAGAAAATATTTGATACTTTATGTCTACAGAAGAAATACCAGAAGACAGAGACCACTGATCATCTCATCAGCTGTGTTCTAGCCCATATGAAAGGAAGGGTAAAGGATTTACTGTGTTTGTCAGCAATCCAAAGACTTTTCTCTTGTCATCGTTCTAAATGTAAGATTGTAGGAATTCACTTTGAACTGTGGCTATGTTTTATTATGATTCAATGAGCAATGTGTGGTTTGGTAGGCATTTATCTTCTTATATGTATGGGAGAAGATGTTGAACAATTCAAAACTAAAAACCATCACAATACTCCGCACAAACCCAGTACTGCTTGCTTAAAATGCTAAGTGTGTGAGTGTGTGCAAGCACCTCATGCAAATAAGTGTTTTCTTTTTTTAAATTTATTTATTTATTTTTCATCTTTCCCTTATTTGGTGCATTGTAATTACACATCTTTGTTAGGTACAAGCTAGTATAGGTAAAGACATCCATGCACACATTTCTCATTTAACCCTTCCCCAATAAGTATTTTCTACATAGACTTTTAATGATCAACAGAACATAGAATTGTGATCATTAGTTTTTATTCCCAGTAACTAATTATAGGTGCTGAGTGTACAGGAGAGGAGTTACAGTCTTCCTCTGCAGGAGATTTTCATGTCTTTTCCTTATCAACAAAATTGGAGCCAAAATGGCCATGGGGAAATCATGTAAGAGCTTGACATGAAAACATGTACTCTGTGGCAGGTGTCAAGGGATGTCACTATGTTCACTTCAATGGCTATTATTTAATCTGTGTCTCCTGAAAGAGTGAGCCTTGCCATAATTTGCCTTCTCATCTGTCAACAAAAAGCCTCTTGCTCATGTTAATGTTCCCTGGATCCCCCTGATCTGGTTTAGATATAGCTGTTTCTTGGCTTTCATCTGAAGCTAGTAGCACTACCACATCACTTACCAGTACTCTGGCAAAAATGACTGCAGCAATCATTCTGTATATCCGTGTGTAGAGGTGCAAGGTGGGGTTTTCTCTTTAGACTAAATGTGCACCTAGCAACTATTGCTAAAAGCTTTGCCTCATTATCCCTTCTACATCATCTATTACATATACCAAGCTAGTGAAAGTAGAGGAGGTAATTGTCCTCCTGCCTGGAAGATCCAATTTGTGCATTAAGGTAATGCTCTTCTGATCTTGCAGCACCAGTTTGTTTATTGTTTCTTTTATGAAACATTTTTCTCAGCAGCCTGTAAACCTATTCTCATCAAATAGAGCTTAAAATAAGGGCAGATTGGCCTCTACATATGGAAGAAAAAAAATTAAAACTCCTTTCAAGGGCAGTAGGGGACTTCAGGAATGTAAACCAGTGGTAAGAGTGATGGGGTTACATCATTCATGTGGGATTGTATTAGCTTCTCAACTGATAACTTTACTGGACTGGGGTCAGACTATATCTGGAACATCATATTCAAATATAGACATTGTATTTTAGTAGTGAGGGTTGGAAAATGTACCAAGAAGGTGAACAGGATATGGAGAGATGGAGAAACTATGCCATACAAGAAAAAGCTGTAGTAAATGTATGTTTGTCCTAGAGGCAAGAAAACTAAGTTAATCCTGGCTGACTACTATGAGATTGGAAATGGAAGAAAGGAGTAAAATTGTTTTGTATCTCTCCAAAAGAAAAATCAAAAATAGAAAGAAATTACAAGAAAACACACTTCAGATCAACAGGACAAACAAACAAAACCTCATAAAAAATGAAAAGTATCCAAATATAGGATGCATTTACTCAGGAAATACAGACTTCTTCATTGAGATATTCAAACTGGCTAAGCCCCTGGCAGGGAAACTGTAGAGTAGATTCTGTAGTTGAGTAATCCCAATGTCTTCCCTTTAATACTCTATTATTTTTCTGTGATGCCACTCAAAAACAATGGAAATAAAGCCATATGTCTCCATTCATTCATCCACCCAAGTATCCATCCATTAATTCAATCAACAAACATTTATTGAATAGCTACTATGTCCCAGGTATTGTGTGAGGCAAAGTAATATAAGAGATAGAAATGTCTATACACAGATCTTTACAGAATATGATGAAACATGCAAAAACAGACAGATATATGAGGAACAGAAGGTCATGGAGATGTTATGAGCAAGGGCAATTCAAGGAGGCCTGATAGAGAAGGAAGCCATGCTTGAATAAGATCCAGGAGTTAGAATAAGAGTTTGGCAAAGAGACAAGGTAGAGAAAATGTGAATATCATTCTAAATGTGAATATCATTCAATGTGCTCAAAGACATGGAGATGGGACCCTATCTATTAAGTCTATAAACCTTTAGGTAACTCGCCATTGCTGGAGCAATATAAAATCTATCAGAAAAAGGGGTAAAGTGTAGACATAACATAAGAAGTCTATAAGTTGGCTAGATCATAAGGAGCCACTCCTAGGAGACTGAACCTTTATGGGAAGGCAGGAAGCCCAGCACTGGTGTGTCTTGCTTCTCTGCCTGCCCTTGGCCTTCCCTATACAATTCTTGCATCTAAGTTAGAAGCCACCCATAGCAAAACAAAGTAAACATGTAGGTCAGCTACTTTCTGCTGCCACAAAGTCAGCTGAATGTCCAGTACCACATTCTCTGATCTCTGCATCTGTTATTACTTTGATCAAGATTTAATGCTAAAAGAAAAAAAACTGACATCAAAGATTTTACATTTGCCAAGAATTGAATTATGTAAGTTTTCTCAGATATTTCAAATATTGGTGGCCAGGAAACAAAATAATATCTATGGTTGGAACTGCATAGTAGGCCTGTCTCCCAATTGATATATGTGGTTTGAAAGTTAAAAACAAGTGGAATTATCTCAACAACAACCAAATAAAGCCCTTCAAAATTTTAGTACTTTTTGTTCTGATTTTCAGAGAAAAGCTCTTATCTCTTTAGAGTAATACAATTCAAATGAGCTTTAATTTTTGTAAATCCCCTATAATTGGCCCTACTAATTAGATGGCCAGCCAGATTTGAGGAAAATTTAGGCATGTGGAAGTATTTTTTTTATAACCTGCCATGTTATTACTTTCAAGTATCGTACTTGAGAACCCTGTAAGTGCTTTAAAAAAATCACATATTCTTGTTTGAATGCTAATGCTGCTGTGACAAAAGTTCTTGAAAACAATTCATCTGTGTTGGGATTTAAATATTCATCTTTATTAATCTCCTTCTGAATGTGCATGAGATGTTCTGGATCAAAGAGAGATCATTGGTATTCAGTTAAAAAGCAAATAATGACCTCAGTCCCCCACACCTTGATTCTCACCTCTGGGTAACACAATGAAAATCAAGTCAAATCTCTTACATGTACAAAGTCTGTATGACAGTTAAGGAACAGAGAACAATGGATCTTCTCAACTTTATATTACCAGAGAATGAGAGGTAGATGCCTCTCCTTTCCCTCTTGAAAGAAATAGGAAAGATCTTGTCTTCTTATTTTAATCTTTTTTTAATATAAACACACTTTTCCAGGGACCACATTAGTGTCCAACTTTTGTAACATAGAAATATCTGTAAAGTCCCTAGCTTCATTTGTCCTTGAAAACTAAACATAGACCACGTGTGGTGGTACACACCTGTAACTCCAGTACTTGGGAGGCTGAGACAGGAGGATTGAGGACTTGAGGACAGCATCAACAGTATATCAAGACTCTCAGCAACCTAGCAAGATCCTGTTTCAAAATAAAAAATTAAAAGAGCTCAGAGTGTAACTCAGAGGTAGAATGCTCCTGGGCCCAATCCCCAGTCCAAAAAAAAAAAAAAAAAAAAAGAAACATAGACCTCCAGAGCCACAAAATTACATAAATCTCTCTAGTTTTATCACTATCTATGCATTCATAAATTACCTTACTGAAGCTAGCTCTTAGCCCAAGATCCCAAGATTTGTGTTTCCATCAAAGTATAGTTAAGAAAATATAAATTATGCAGATATAAAAAAATATATTTACATAAACCAGAGTCAGCCCATACTACCAATGAAGTTATCATCTCTTTGTGTTAAGGATGCAGGCTTGCTTAGCAAATCATTTTCCCCATGCACAATAAAAAATAAATTTCAGCTCAGAATGTCCTTATCATAATAAAGTTTAGTATAATTTATTCAATAAATTCAACAAATATTCATTGTTGAATGTTCATTGTACCTACTGTGTGCTGGGCCCTGTTTCAAAGAGGAACTTCACTACAAGTAGACTGAGCATTTTATAGTTGCCTATAAACCTAGAATCCAAATGACTCTATTCCAGTTACATCAATTCTTGTTCCACTTACTGTTTCAAAAGTTGTAAGTGGCTGTGGTACCCCCCCCCCCAAAAAAAATCTGAAAATCTTAAGCAAGATTTGGAACATTGTTCTTTGGGGGACTATTAAATTCAATAATCTTTTCTTTATACTTTGTCACCTTTCCTTATCACTTATAATCCTAACTGCTAATCTTTGAGACAGGCACATATCTTCCTCACTAAACTCAAGCACTTTAATTTGCATGCTACACTAACTCAAATGACTTCTTAGCTTTAAGCCAAGAAAAGTTTTTCTCCAAAATGTTCCTGGGTATCAAATAGTTTTGTTTGCCAAATTTAAGTTCCTGTTTTATAACTAAGATCATTGTAGCTTAAACTATGGGCTTTTCACAACCTGTGTCACTTTTAATAAAACAAAGTCAAAGAAATTATACTTCAGTATCAGAGGTAAATCAAAAAGTGACCCTTTACTACTTTGTTTGTGGACTATTTCTTAAGATTGTCTCAGGTCTAGTGGTGTGGTTCAGTGGTAGATTGTGCTTAGAATGTGGGTGGAAGGCCCTGGGTTCAGACCACAGTATAAAAAAATCATCTTGGAAAATATACCAGTTTAATGAGCAAAAAATTAGTAATATACCAAAAAGCTTATAGAGTTAAAGGAATAAACTGAATTCTAAGCACAGGGAACCATAATAAATTATTTCTCCTAAAGCATTGAATTTAGTATAAAGACAAGTTGGAGCAATAAGAAATTAGTAATGACATAGCTTTTTATTGTTTTCAAGTTAATAAAACACAAGAGGATTCTAATATAATTTTTAATGTTTGGGACATTTAATGAATCAATTTATACATTTTCATCATGCAAGCAAAAAATGACACCAAAAAATAATCAATAATAGCATATGTTTTGTTATTTTCCCCCATGAGAGTGACTGTGAGTTTGAGAAAGGTTCTATACACCCAGCTGAGTGTGGAATACAAGCCTCATCATACACATAGGACCCTTTGACAAGATCTGTATATTTATTAGTTCTAGGAATTTGTTAATCTCTGTCCAATTATTAGATGATGGCTATGATTAGAAAGCCATGACTTTGGTGAACATACACAGTAAAGAATGCAGACTTCACAGAATTAATTCAGAAATGTCACTAAAATAATGAACATTAAAGCAAAACAATGACAAAACTAGCAACAAGAAACCTATGAGGAGGAGAGTCTGCTTTCCAAACTTAGCGCATTATGTTATAGGAAATGTCCAGTTTTTTTAATTGAAGCATACAAAAACACATGAAAATATACACAAGGAAGAAATTTCAATCAACAAAAATTGTGCCTGAGGGAGCCAAGACATTGGACTTAATAGACAATGACTTTAGGTCAGTTATTTAAAAATGTTCAAAGAACTAAGTAAAATCAGACTTAAATAACTAAAGAAAGCATGAGAATGATGTCCCATCAAAAAAAATATCAATACTGAGATATACATTATAAAAAAGGGATCAAATTGAAATTTCAGAACTAAAAAGTACAATTACTGAAATTAAGAATCCATTAGAGGAAACCACCGGTAGATTTGAGCAGACAGAAGAAAGAATCAGAGGGACTTAAAAGCAAGCAAATGAGATTATCAATCCTAGGAAAGAGAAAGAAAAAATAATGAAGAAAAATGAATAGATCCTCAAAGACCTGTGGGGCACCATCAAACATCTTATCACATATAGGTTCCAAAAAGAGAACAAAGAGAGAAGAAGCAAAAGAATATTTGAAGAAATTAATGGCTGAAAATTTCCAAAACCTTAAACAAAAAACAGTAGCCTGTCCAAGAAGTTCAATATACTCAAAAAGATTTACACTTTCACAAAATGAGCAAAATACCAAAATATAAGGACAGAGAGAATCTTGAGAGGAATAAGAGAGGAAAAACTCATCATGTAAAAGGGATTCACAACAACATCATGAGCTGAGTTCTCACCAGAAACCATGAAGTCATATGAGGTAAAATATGAAGCTAAAGAGAAGAGGAAGCAAAAGGGACAATATGAAAAAGAGGAGAGAGACCAGTATAGTAGTGGAAGGGGATAGAAGAGGATTGTGGGAAGGAGGAGATGAGGGAAAGGAGAGGTTTTGGGAAGGAAACCAACCAAATAATGTTACGTGATATATGAATGCATCACTAGGAATCTCAATATCATGTGTGGGGAGGGTCAAGGATGGAGGAGGGTAGGTAGGGAAGGAAACAGACCAAGTAACATATGCATATATGAAAGCATTGCTATGATATACAATTCCAATGCACCAATAAAAGATTAATAAAAAAGAAATCATGGGATCAAAGGATCAGAGAGATGACATAGTCAGACTGTAAAAGTGCCACAAGAATTCTATATACAAAAAAATTAGCCTGACAGGCACAATGCCTGTAATTCCAGTACACATACCTGTAATCCCAGTACTTGAGAGACTGAGACAGGAGGATCACAGGTTCAAGGCCAGCCCCAGGAAGTTAGCAAAACCTTGTTTCAATTTTTTTTTAAAATAAGGAGGTTATAGCTAGATCAGTGGTAGAATGCTCCTGGATTCGATCCAAAGTACACCAAGAAGAAGAAGAAGAAGAAGAAGAAGAAGAAGAAGAAGAAGAAGAAGAAGAAGAAGAAGAAGGAGGGACGGAGAGAAAAAGAGAGAGAGGGAGAGAGAAAAAAGAGAGAAAGAAAGGAACACTATCCTTCAGAAACAAAGGAGACATTAAGACATTCCCAAGGGAGCAAAAGCTAACAGCAACAATAGCAAACCTGCACTATAAGAAATACTAAAGGGATCTCTTCAGGTTGAAATGATAGGGCAGTAAATTGAATCTACATGAATAAATAAAGATCAATGGAAATTTAATGCTATAGTTTGGATCTGGAAGGCTTGTGTGGTGAAAACCTGGTCTCTAGTGCAGCAAAGTCCAGAGATATAGCATGGCTGAAGGAGGTCGATCACTGGGGTGTGGCCTTCAGAACTATATATGTTCTCTCTCTCTCTCTCTCTCTCTCTCTCTCTCTCTCTCTCTCTCTCTCTCTCTCTCTCTCTCCTTCCGAGCTGCCATGAGTTGAGCAGCTTTCTTCTTTCATGCCCTGTCACCATGATGTTTCTGCCTTGAAGCCAGTAGACCATGAACTGAACCTCTGAAAATGTGAGCCTAAATAATTTTTTTTCCTCCTCTCAATTGTTCTTGTCATTTATTTTGGTCATAGCAACAAAAAGCTGACTAATGCAGGTAACTAGAGTAGACAGGTAAGTATAGTAATACAGGTAACTAGAGTATAAATATATGTTTTGTGACCCTTTTACTCCTCTTTGATTTAAAAGACAATTGCATAAGGCAATAATCATATACCTGCATTGGTGTAGATGCAATGTGTAAATGTGCAGTTTATATAACAACAACAGCAAGCAGAAATAGTAAAGAATTGAATGATAAAAGAGCAAATATTTTGTACATTATTAAAATTAAGATGAGGTCAATTTGAACTACATTGTTATAAATTAAAATGTTAATTGTAATTCTCAGCTAAAAAATTAAGAAATAATGTTTTGTCTTAACAAAACCCAGAGGTTGGTTCACTTAAAAGTAAAGAGGTTTGTTTGACTTATTATTCTGGGACCCAGAGGGTCCTCACAGAATGACATCAGCATTCTTTAGTGGGCCTCCTAGTGTATGGAAATTAATTGTATTTCATGCCATTTATTTATTTATCTAGCCTTATTCCAGTACCACACCATCCTGATTATTATTACCCTGTGGTAAATTGTAAATCAATGAAGTGAATCGTCAAACTTTGTTCTGTTTTTCTCAAGATTGTTTTGGCTTCACTGGTCCTTTGAATTTTAAGAGGAATTTCAAGACCAGATTGTCAATTTCTACAAAGAAGGCAACTGGGATTCTGATACAGATTGTTTTGAATCTGTATATTAATTTGGGGAGTTTTGTCATATTAAGAATATTAAGTTTTCCAATTAATAAACACAGGATATCTTTCTGTTTATTTAGATATTGCTTAATTCCTTTCAATAATCTTAAGTAGTTTAGGGAGTATAAGTTTTACAATTGTTTTACTAAATATTGTCCCAGTCACAACATGGTAGAGAATCAGAAAGGTAACTTACCACATGCAGAAAGGATCAAAAACATGAGATGAGCTGGGCGTGGTGGCGCACGCTTGTAATACCAGCATTTAGGAGGCTGAGACCGGAGGATCCGGGTTCGCGGCCAGCCTCAGCTACTTAGTGAGGCACTCCGCAACTTAGTGAAACCCTGTTTCCAAATAAAGAATAAAAAATAGGGCTGGGGGTATAGCTTGGAGGTAGAATGTCCCTGAGTTCAATCCCCATTACCACAAAAAAAAAAGAAAAAGAAAAAAAAATGAGGTAAGCAGGGCTTGGTGGCACACACCTGTGATCCCAGTACTTTAGAGGCTGAGACAGGAAGAACACAGATTTGAGGACAGCCTTAACAATTTAGTGAGACACTCATCAACTTAGTGAGACTCTGTTTCAAAATAATAAATAAAACATGGCTGGGTGTGTAGCTTGGTGGTAAAATGCCCCTTGGTTCAATCCCCATTACTCTCCCCCCAAACAAAGGGAAAAAAAAAAAAACTATGAGGTAGCCTCAATTTAAACCAACTCACGCTAACTCAGTCCCATGAGACCTGACCCACTCTCTTAAAACAATTATTATTCATTAATGGAAGTGTAGCCCCATGACCTAATTACCTTCCATTAGGTCCCATCTCTTAAAGGTTCTATCATTTCAATGGCACCACAATGAGGACCAAGCTTCTAGCATATGACCTTTTGAGTGACAAATCATATCCAACCACAGCAAATATATTTCTAGGAAAATATTTTATCCTTTTTTAATGTGACTTCAAATGGAATTGTTTTCTTAATGTTATTTTTCAGATTGTTCATATTAGGTATATGGCATGCTGTGATATCACTGTAATAATGGAATAAACTAAAATCACTAGATTACTCACTTTTAAAAGAATGAATTTTATAGTATGTGGATTATATCTCAATAAAAAAATTAAAGAGAGGGAGGCTGAGATCAGAGGATCCAGGTTCGCGGCCAGCCTCAGCTACCTAGTGAGGCACTCTGCAACTTAGTGAGACTCGGTTTCAAAATAAAGAATAAAAAGTAGGGCTGGGGGTATAGCTCAGAGGTAGAATGCCCCTGAGTTCAATCCCCAGTACCACAAAAATAAATTAAAGGGAGAGAGAATAAAGATAATGAGATTGCTTGTATTCCTATTTGTCGAGGTCAAAAGTTTTACCAAAAGGGCAAACCGTTAGCTCAGTACAAGAAAATATCAACTCTAGTAACATTGCGGCATGGCTTCTATTTCTCAAAGGAACAGTATGTTGCAGGAAGGTGCATGAAATAAGGCATATAAAATTTGAGTTTACTACCTAGGTCATAGGTAATAGCAATAGTTTTGCATCATAGACGCATGTGTAAGATAAATGGTTCTGAGAGATTTGCATAGATAAATAAACAGTAGTGACAATTATGGTTACCAACTGTCCTAGTTTGCCTGGGCCTGAGGGGTTTTCTGGGACACAGTATTTTCACTGCTAAACCTTGAAATATCTTGCACAAACCAGAATGCTAGCTCATCCTACAAAGCAGAATGTAAACAGTTGGAACTCTTGCTCTGAATCTAGACTATTCTTGAACTGATCAATGACTGGATCTGTCCACAAAGGCCCTGGGTATCTAAAAAGTATCAGAAACAAGAAGGGGACATCCTTGGATTCCAGTGGCCAACAACTCTCCTATATAACCCTACACATAAGAAGAACAAGGAAGAGGGCCATAAATGTTTTCATTTTGGAAACATAAAAGGACTATTACACTAGGTGATATCCAGCCACATGCAGTCATTTTCATGCTTTCAAAATTTAATAAAGCCAGTGATGAGAATGGAAAGGCAAATTGTAGTGAGCACACCCTTTTTGAGGAAGAACATCTAAAATGAAAACAAAGCTCGATGTGGTGACACACACCTATAATCCCAGTACTTGGGAGCCTGAGACAAGAGGATCTCAGGTTTGAGGCCAGCCTCAGCAACACAGCAAGGCTCTCAGCAATCTAGTGAGGCCTATTTCAAAATAAAAATTAAAGTAGGGCTGGTAGAGCCAGGCACAACAGAACATGCCTGTAATATCAGTATTTGGAAAGCCAAAACAAAAGGATTGTGAGTTTGAGGGCACACTCAGCAACACAGCAAGGCTCTCAGCAACCTAGTGAGACCCTATTTGAAAATAAAAATTAAACTAAGCTGGGGGAGCTGGGCGCCATGGCATAAGCCTGTAATTCCGGTACTTAGGAGCTGAGACAGGAGGATCACAGGTTCAAGGACAACTTTAGTAACTTATCAAGACCATGCTGTTTCAAAATAAAAAATAAAAAAGGTTGGGGCTATGACTCAGCTGAGACAATACCTTAGGGTTCAATCCCTAATACAAAAAAAAAGAAATTTGTTTATTTGTCTGTCTGTTTGTTTGTTTGTTTAGTGGTACTGGGGATTGAACCCAGGGGCATTCTACCTCTGAGCTATATCCCAAGCCCTATTTTATCTTTTTGTGGGAAGCGAAGAAAACTTTTGCTAAATTCAAAAGACTCAAAAGCTAAGATAACTGCTTACTGTCAAAGCTGTCTGAGCAATTAAAACTTAGCCAGTGCCTGTTACTCATAATACGACCCTAAAGATAATAAATTTGTAACTTCCCAGGAATCCCAATGTTTGAGGGTTTATGACCTGTGTTGTTTGCCTTCCCCTGTCAAGGGGTCTAAGATAAGGTGTAAGTAACAAATGTTTCTTCTAAGCTTGATTGATGTGGCCCACCTGGATTTTAGGGCCTGTGAGATAATGAATATTGCGCATGTACTCAAGGTCTGGCTTCAACTATATATCCCCGAAGCTGCTTAATAAAGTTGAACATTTGTTCCCCTCGCGAGGTTGTGTCTGTGTCTGTGTCTGTTTGTGTGTCTGTCTGTCTTTTCTGTTTAAGCTTCCAGTGTGGACTGCAGGATAGGGAAACTGAGGCAGCAGCTGGCCTGCTACATCTTTTATTTTGAAACTGGGTCTTGCTAAGTTGCTGAGGGCCTTACTAAATCACTGAGGCTGGCCACAAACCTGTGATCCTCTTGTCTCAGTCTACTAAGTACTGGAATTTTATAAGCATGCACCACCACTTCTGGCTAGAAGTATTATTTTAAATATGCATTATATTAAATGGAATTTTATGCAAATCAAGAGCCTAAAAATCCTAAGAAATAATATGCATTTAAAATTTCAGGTACATGATTGATGTCTATGCATTCTGTGACTAATAAAATCATCTAGCTAGTCATGGTGGTACAGTCCTGTAATCTCAGTACTTGGGAGGCTAGGAGAGGAGAATTGCAGGTTTGAGGTCAGCCTAAGCAATTTAGTGAGGCCCTGCTTGAAAATAAAAATAAAATAGGTCTGGGGATGTAGCTGAGAGGTAGAATGCCCCTGGGTTCAATTCCTCGTACCAAAAACAAAGCAAACAAAAATATAAGTTCCTGTGTCCTCTTATAAGTCTGCAAAGTAGGTGCTATTTTATCTTCATTTGCATTATCCCCATTTTATGTATGAGGAAACTATTACACAGCCAGGTGAATAGCTTACCCAAGGTCACACAGCTACTAGTTACTGAAGTTAGGGTTTTGAACCCTGACAGTCTGTCTCTGGATTCCACAGTCTTAGTCACTATGCAAAGCTGCATCCTGAAATGAGATATATTGTGAGTGGACAAAGAAGTGTAGACCTAACAGGACAAGACAAGTGATGATGAGCTTGCACCTGAACATACTGATTCTAATGAACCAGGAAAATTACCTTCTCTGTCCTGCACTGGTAAACAACTTGTGACCCTTAGTCATAGCTCCTCCCCAACATAGGACCTCGAAGATTTTCTGTGCAGATAATTCTCCCCACATCTCCAATTTGAGATGCTTTCCATTTGGACCTATGCTGAGAAGGGGAAGATAAAATTTTCAAAGACATAAGTTTGAGTACTTGAATCTAAAATAGTCAGTGTTTTTTAAAGAAGGATTCACATCTAAACTCATAGTTTGAGTTGACTGTACTAAATCAAGACATAGTTCTGAGGATGGAGTGGCCAGGGCTGGTGGTTGTGGAGGTAGAATAGCAGAGTGGGGTGAGGATCAGCGAGTTAAGCATATTAAAAGAGAATACAAAGCTACATCTATTGAAAACTCTCAGAAACACTGTAAGAAATTAATACAAGTGACCAGCATAATCTCACCTACTAAAACCAAAAGATATTTGCTAGTCCTACAGTCAAAACAACTTAATAAGATTAATAAGATTAGTCTATACCACATAGAGGGCTTAAGGATCACATGGTTTAGGGTAAGTAGGATTCAGTTTTCATTAAGGAGTTAGATGAATAAGAAACTTTCTGTTATAGCTGAAAATATCTCATTCAATAAGTATTTGTGTTGAGTGCCTACTATGTGTGGAGATGTGCACTGTGTTAAGAATTCAGAAATGAAAGAGACAGATATAGTCTCTGGCTTCATGATCTCTTGGTGAAAGTAGACATTTTTAACATCACAAATACATAATTGCAAATCCTGGTAAATAGTAGGACTTTAGGAAAGATACTAACTAAAATGGCTAATTCAGACAGAAACCACAGAATCAGCTCCTCTGAGTAAGTGAAACTTATCCCAACAGCTGAAGGAAAATTAGGAGTTGAGCAAAGATTTGGAAGTGGGATTGGAACCGAACTTCTAGCCTGAGAGTCTAGAGGTAGAAAAGAGTGTGGCAACAATCTAGGGATTAAGAAGGCCTGAGTGGCTTCAGAGTAATGATCAAGGGGTAGAATGGTTCAGGAAAAGAATGGACAGCTGGGAAGAGGCCATAGAATATAGGTCTTTGTACACTGTGTACAGGAATCTGGATTTTATTATATATATAAAATAGGAAGTAATTATAAAGAACTTTAATTGAGAGGAGGAGGGAGCAGTGACACTAACCAATGTATGGTTTAAACCTCCCAAACTATATATATTATATATATAATAATATATATCTATATACAATATATATTGTTTGTGTGTCAATATATGTATATGTATGAGTATATATACATATATGTATGTATGTATATATATATACATATATGTGTGTGTATGTATATCAAGTCCTAAATTAAGAAATACAGACAATTTCCTGGTAGAGTTATTGTGAGCTCAGGCAGGAAAGGCACTCATAGTCTCATAGTGCCTGATGGTAGTTGGTGGATGGAAAGTGGTCTTCAGCTAAGCCTTGAATGGAGAGTATGAGAGACAAAGCCACTCCAAGCCAAAGTAGTGCCAATATAGCTAAAGAAATACACCTGAAAAAACTATTATGGCCACTCAGAGAAATGGAGTAAAGGATATAAGGAAGTATATTGCCAAAGAGAATTGTTGTTTCCATTTCTACAATGTTAATATTAAGTGTCAGAGGAACCAGAGAGTAGATGCTGTGCTGGTGATGTAAGATAGTAGGATGGACATTGATTGGGGGATAATGGAAGACAACTGAAAGCAGTTTTGAGAGAAAAACAGCCAGGTTATGTGGAATGAAAGAGAAGTGGAGCCCTAGAAGAGACACCAAAAGAACAGCAAATTGAATTACTGGCACAAATAGAGTCAAACACAACCCTGGTGTTGCAAGTGAAGAGTAAGGAAAAAACACTGAATTTATCTGCTTTATAAAAGTCCATAGACTACAAGACATTAAGGAAAAAACAATGCTGTACTTAAAATAACAACATTGGATCAACCCAAACATTTTTCAGCCTGAATATTCCCTGAGAATCTTTGTTATCGCATATTGATTATTCTTTTTTTTTTCTTTCGATACTGGGTATTGAACCCAGGATTGAACTCCAAGCTATACCCCCCAATACTTTTTATTTTTTATTTTGAGACAGGATTTCCTTAAGATGGTGAGGCTGGCCTTAAATCTGTGATCCTCCTATCTCAACCTTCCAAGTACTGGGATATGAAAACTTTTAGTTCTCAAAAATCTCTTTGGGCTGGCTGTAGTCACCTGTACTTCTAGTGACCCAGGAGACTGAGACAGGAGGAACATAGGTTCAAAGCCATCCTCAGCAACTCAGTGATGCTTGCAGCAATTTAGCAAGACCCTGTTTCCAAATAAAAAATAAAAATAGAGTTAAATAGGGCTATGGGTATAGCTCAGAGGTAGAATGTCTCTGGGTCCAATCTCCAGCATCACACACAAAAAAGAGTAGACCTGTACACTAAATACCCTAAAACAATGTCAGACAAAATTGCAGAAAATTTATATAAACCGAGAAATACGTCATGGTCATGTAGTGTGTGTGTGTGTGTGTGTGTGTGTGTGTGTGTGTAGTTGGTACTGAGAATTGAACCCAGAGGCATTCTATCTCCAACTTACACACCCAGATCAATTTTATTTCTTATTTGGAAACAGGGTCTCACTAGGTTTTTGAGAGCCTCACTAAATTACTGAAGCTGGCTTTGAACCTGTGATCCTCCTATCTCAGCCTTCCAAGTACTGGGATTACAGGCGTGTGCCACCATGCTTAGCTATGTCCATGTATTATAATTTGCAAATTGATATTAATTCTCACAAAATTGATTTATAGCTGCAACACAATCCTACTCAAAATTTCAGCATGCCTTTTAATAGAAATTGACAAACTAAATCTGGAATATATATGGAAATAGAAAATACTAAGGAGGGCCAAAGCAACACAAAAATTAAGCAAACAAAATAGGACAAAGGACTTAGTTAATCTGATTTCAAGACAATATAAAACTACATTAATCGAGAGTAGGCATATGGGGCTTCGGATGTAGTTCAGTGGTAGAGCATTTAATTAGCATGCACGAGGCTCTGGGTTTCATCCCAGCACAGAGAGGGAAAAAGCAGACATATATATGATTGTAATAGAACACAGTCAAGAAATAAACTCACACACAAAGAATCAATAGATATTCAACAAAACTGTCTTGAAAATTTAATTGGGGAATAAAATTAAATTGGCATTTTAATAAATAATTCTGGAACTAATATCAACCCTTACCTCACACTACACACAAAAATTAGCTCAAATTAGATCATATATGTAAGTATAAAATCTAAAAACTATACAATTACCAGAAGAGAACATAAGAAAAACATGTGGCCTTGAATGAAGCTACTTCTTGTAAAGGATACCAAAAGCATGAACATGAAAGAAAAGCCATTAAAATGAACTATATAAAAATTAAAAGCTTCTACCCTTTGAAAGGCATAATTGAGAAAATGAAAAGGCATAGGAATAATATACAAGGAATATATATATCTGATATGGGACTTGTGTCAAGAATATATCAGTATTAGAGTTCAGTAAAACAAAAACAAATATGCCACTACTACCACCAAATGGTCAAAACACATAAATAGAAACTCAGAAACTCAAACAATAAGACCAAAAGGCACATGAAAAATTGTTTGGCATCACTGATCTTCATAAAAAGACAAAATCACACTGAGATACTACTATACAACCACTAAATGATGAAAATGCAAAAACTGACCATACCAAGTGCCAAAGTGGATGTGAAGAGAATAGAATGTTAACATATTCCTTGTGAGAAGGTAAAATTGTACAACTTTGGAAAAGCCCTTGGCAGTTTCTCATGAAAGTGCACATTCACCTTTTAACCCAGAAATCCTACACCTAAATATTTACCCCAGACAAATGAAAACTATGTTCTTGCAAAGACTCCAATACAAATATTCATAGTATACTTTCCCATAATAGCTAGTGGTGTGCATTTGTAAACTGGCTTCCCAGGGGGAAATGCCCCAGTTTGCCAATTTCCTTGGTAACCTCCAGTAAATTGGTATCCTCTGGTAAATTCTCTTGGTAGCCTCTGGTAAATTATATGAAATTCTAGAAGATGCAAATTAAAACTAAGTGACAGAAAGAAAGAACAATGGTTCTCTGAATCTTGGGCTGGGATAGGGGTGGAAGAAATTTTAATGGTAATTACTCTGGTGAATGCCTTTATCAAAACTCATCAAACTGTATCCTTTAACATTTGGTCAGTCTAAGCTGGGAGTGGCAACACATGTCTATAATCCTAGTACTTTGGAGGCTGAGACAGGAGGATTGCAGTTTTGAGGCCAGCCTGGACAACTAGGGGAGACTCTGTTACAAAGTAGAAAGTAAAATAGGGATGGGGGTGTATCTCAGAGGTAGAATAGGAGAAATAACAATTAATAGGTAGAAAGAAGACAAACAGGAAGGAAGGGGAAGCTGTAGTTTCAAAATTAAAAAAAAATCTGTCATGATGCTTATCTTTACCCTACCTGGTCTGTTTTTCCTTAGGTAAACATCCCCAAAAGGCCCTCACTTTTAACCCTACAGGCCTACCTCCCCACCAAAAGTTTCTAAGATTTGTAAACAAAGGATTCATAAGGAAGGTCTGACATTTGGTAAAGCTCAGGCAACACCCAGCCACCACCCATTGATCAGAGTCAGGGACCTGAGGATTCTGAGGAAAAAACAAACAAAAAACAAAAAACTAGACCTCCATCCCTGTTGTGTGTCCCTACCCACCCCCTCATGGGAGGTCACCTATGCAAAAAGAATTATAAAATCCCAAAGGTCTCTCTCACTCTTGAAATGTCCTGTGTTCTTGAATGTGAATCCCCCACTTTCCTAAATAAACCTTTGTCTTTGTCTCTGACTGACATGTGCTGAAATTATTTTCTGCCACAGAAGCCAAGGAATCCAAGGTCCTGAGGTGAGTTTCCCTTCTCCAAACCTGGGAACTCCTCAGGAATCTCCACGGAATTATTGTGATTCCCGTAACAGAACAACCTTGGATTCAATTCCCGGTACTACACACACACACACCAAAACCAAACCAAACAAATAAACAAAAAAAAATTGTTGCACCATATTATACACATATTATGCCCCAATAAAGTTTATTTTTAAAATTTTTACTTTGTAGTTTTTGCACATTAACCAGTAATATCCTCCTCTAGTTTATATACATCGATTTGGTGTTTCACTAATAAAAAATAATTTAGTGTCATTTGCAAAAGCAGAAATTCAAATATGTGTACTCTTTCAGAGCATTAAACAAGCATAGTTGTAGCATTTTGTCTCTCCTCCCCTAGCACATATTCTCCATATCTAGGGCTAGTCTCCATGTGATGTACACAGAGCAGACATCATGTTCATCATGTACCATAGGAAAAAATCAACCCTTACACAGTAATAATATCACTATTGGAATACTATTGAGTACCTTAGCAACAAACGAATCCACAGAAAGCTAGCAAAATAATACAGAAAACACACAGCACTTACAACTTATCAGGCACCATTCTGTGAGCTCCCTATTAAACCAATCTATGTGAGCCTCACAACTCTGAAGTAGATATGCCACCATTATTCCCATTGTACCAATGTGGAAACTGAGACACAGAGTGAATAAGTATCTTTCTTGTCCAAGTCAGGTATGGTGGCACACACCTGTAATCCCAGTACTTGGGAGGCTGAGACAAGAGGACTGCAGGTTTGAGGCCAGCCTCAGCAACTTAGTGAGACTCTCAGCAACTTAGAGAGACTGTTTCAAAATGAACAAAATAAACAAATAAAAAGGGATAGGTTGTAGCTTGGAGGCAGAATGCCCCTGGGTTCAATCCCCAGTACTATACACACACACACAAAATTATTGTCCAAGGTCACCCAACTAGTAAGTGTGAAGGTTGGAATTCAAATACCTTTAACCTACAAAGAACTTCTTCAAGGTATAGAGTTTTTAGAATAACTTTTAAAAGTCAGTTCTGTGATAAAGACAATAAGGAAGAAAACCTTGTGTTCTTTTTTTTATTGCAGCCATATGTACAAAACAACCAAAATTTTGTTACTGCACACCACAGACATAAATGATAAAGAGCCCTCAAAGATAAAAAACAAATGTTAACAACATTAATCTGTGGTTGTGAAATTATATATGATTTTTCCTGACTCCTTCACTTGTGTATTTTGCAAATGGCATACCATAAGTATGTATTACATTTATAATTTGAAAAAATTACCGTCTTTTGTACTATGCATAGATTTTAAAATTTTAAATATAAACATTCCCTGGCATTCTATGGAATTGAAAAACCTTTTCAGTCTGTCCAAAGTTCTTTTTCCACAAACTACACATCACATTGTGGAGCAGGCAACATTTGAATTATTCCTGGTGTGTTCACTTATTATGGAATAATTTCATATACTATTCATAATGGTTTGGCATCGTGAATTTTAATAAGGATGGCTTTTAAGCAGTGCTGAAAACAGCATTCTGACAATCAACTTGTTTTGCCATATACTTTAGAAAAGAGATAGATTAATTGAAAATTTATATGCAATGGCATGGGAGTAATTATATGTACTAAGCCAAATTTATTTATGAAAATAGACTTAATTGGAAAATTCTTTAGTGTATAATTTTAATAAGGGCATTAAAGAAATTGGGAAATTTGAAGAACACCTAATCATTTCTGAATTATAATTGTAAATGAGTGCAGATGACCTAATCTGCTTACGTAAATGATAATTATTAATTTAGCAATTGTACAAATGAGCACAAAACACAGACTACAATAATTACAATAGAAACCAATAACTCCCTTATCTGCCGTGTGCACAAATGATTAAATTATATGAGGAATGTTTTCTCTGTACTTTAAAAGCTAATGTAAATTTAAGAATCTAGGGAAATTATTGGTGTCATTTAAACTAATAGGTATACACAAATATGGAAAACAAACAGCTGGATTTGTAAACCTTGAAGAAAGAACATTTTATCCTACTTTAAGTCCCAATATCATGCATCTTTCATTGTAACTCTAATGAATAATGAATCACTAGAAAGATAATATTGCCTCCTGTAATAAGTTCCCATCTACAGTCCTGGTTTTTAAAAGCATTTTGCACTTAAGGCTTTTCCTCAAGAATGATACTTTCTCATTCCCATCTCACCACAGTTAATTTTACACTTTGAAAATAATGTTATACATTGTTAGTTAACCAAGGGCACTAAGTGGAAACCCAAGGGAATTTTCAAAGTGTCTTTAAACACCAAGTTCATTTCATTATAGTATTGTGGTTCACATTGAGTTTGTGCAGAAAAAGTTGGGGGAGAGGCTATCATAAAAAAAACTGCAGCTCTTCTGAGTCAGGGTAAAGCACAAAACTGTCCATTAAGAAGTATCAGAGCCCAGGAAGTTGCAGAAATGATGGTGGCAATGGAGCAGTTGGGCTGGAAACAAACAGGTGCCACTCCTGTGTGAGGTGAGGAACTCCCTGGCATCTCCCATGCCTGTCACCAGGCACTTCAGTGTCCTTTTAGGAGCTTAGTCCGAGTTTCTTCCTGAGAATTGTTCCTACTCCACTAACCCAGAGATACCTTTGTCTTCATGTGTGGCTTTGGAATAAGGGTTTTAGAGATTAACAGAAGTGTCCCACATACCTGACAGGTCATCTGAACTCTCTGCATCACAGTTTCCTTATTGGTAAAGTGAGGAAAACAATGGAGTCTACCTGGAGGTTGCTTTAAGACTCAATGAAATAATTTGTGTGTCTGGCATGTAGATGTTCATTATTAGCAGTAGCATCAACATTATATGTCATATGCCTCTAGGTACAGCATATAGATGACTGTTAAATAAACTGATAAAACATGAAACAAACTAGGACCAAAGGTGTTTTTGTTTGTTTGTTTTTTAATGATACAGCATGGTGTGGTGCCCCATGCCTCTAATTCCAGTGACTCTGAAGCCTGAGGCAGAAAGATGGCAAGCTTGAGGTCAGCCTGAGTAACTTAGTGAGACCCTGTCTCAAAAGAAAAAAAAACATAAAAAGGGCTGGGGATGTAGATCAGTGGCAAAGCACCTGTGGGTTCAATCTTCAGTACGCCCACCAAAAAAAGATACATATCTCACCTTCAGAAAAAAAAATGCATAGCAGATGTGAAAGTCGCAGCAATGCTTCTCAGACTTTGATATCCATATGAATCACGGGGGGGTCTGTTGAAATGTGAGCCTGAAGCAAAGCCTGACATTCTGCCTTTCTAGCAAGCTTCCAGGTAACGTTGATGCTTCTGGTACAAGAGTTGAAACAATAAATGTAAATCAAACATTCATGTAGTCTCCATCCCCATCAAGAAACTGAACCTTGCCAGCAGGCTGGAGACTCCCATCAACTCATCGACTGTTGCATCCTCTGTTAACTACACCAATGATCCTGTGGTAATCGCTACTTGTTTTTCTTCATATTGTTGAACCTAAATATGTGTTACTAAATAAAGTAGTTTAAGTTTTCCTGTGTTTGAAAGTTTATGTAAGTGAAATGACAATGTACATACTCCTTCTTTTCCAGTAGTGGGGATTTAGCCCGGGCACCTTCTTCCTCTGAGCTACAACTTCAGCCTTTGTTTCACTGAGCAATCTCACTGCTGTGTCCCCAAACACCTGACCACCACAACTTAGAGGAAGGAAGATTTATTTGCTCACAGATCTGGAGATCTCAGGGATTCAGTCCATGTTAGGCCAGATGAAGTCTGGGGAGCTCAGGGCATGGCATGGGGAGCAGAGAGAGAGCACAAGAGCTCTGCTCTCACATCATGGAGGACAGAAGCAAGAGAGAGCAAGGGGAGGAGGGAGCATATATAACCCCCAAGTACACATCCCCAGGTACCCCTCCTCAGTGACCAAGCCCCAACTCCAACATGGTTGCCTTGTCTCTGTGAGGTCCAAGGGGACATTTTAAATCCAAACCATATAGCCTGTTTTATTTTGAAAAAAAGTCGTGCTAAGTTTCCCAGGCTGGCTTTGAACCTGTGATCCTCCTCTCTCAGCCTTCTGACTCCTGGGACTACAAGTGTGCACCACCTCACCCAGCACACTTGCATGATTATGCCAAAATTGTTAAATATTTGGTTATATATATAGGTTTTATATATATATATATATAACCAAATATATATAATATTATATATATATAATTTGCCATTATAAACCATTTCTAAGTTTTTAATTAGCATGTAATATTGTACATATTTGTGGGACACAATGTTATATTTCATCACATGCATATATGATTGGATCAGGGTTATTAGTTTATCCATCACTGCAAATATTTATCATTTCTTTATGTTGGGAACATTCAAAATCCTCCCTTGGAGCCAGGTGTGGTGGCACAAGCCTGTAATCCCAGTACTTGGGAGGCTGAGACAGGAGGATTGCAGATCTGAGGACAGCCTCAGCAACTTAGTCAAGCCTTCTGTAACTTAGGGAAACCCAGGTTCAAAATAAAGAATAAAAATAGGGCTGGGGATATAGCTCAGAGGTAGAACACCTCTGGGTTCAATCCCCAGAACCACACAAAAAAATCCTTCCTTGTAGTAATTCTGAAATACATAATAGAGCTGGAGGTATAGCTCTGTGGTAGAACACTCCTTATTATGCAGGGTTTGATCCATAGCACCACTAAAAATAAATAAATAAATATGCAATGAATTATCATTAGCTAAAGTCATCCTACTATGATACAGAACACTAGAACTTAATCCTCATAACTAACCATATTTTTGTATCTGAGAGTCAACCCTTCTCCATCCCTCCCTCCCTTCCCCATACCTTTCAAGCCTCTGCTAACCACAATTTACTTTCTACTTCGATGAAATCAACTATCTTACTTTTCACACCTGAGTGAGAGCATGCAGTATTTATTTTTATAAGCCTACATTCTAACCATTCTTGCATATTATACAATCTACTGTGACTGACTGCATTCACAATATTGTACAACCATCATCACTGTCAATTTCCGAAACTTTTTCATAACATCAAACAGAAATTCTGTAAACATTAAGCAATAGTTCCCTGTGCTCCCCTCCCTTCCCCAGTTACTGATACTTCTAATCTGCTTTGTGTCTCTCTGATTTTACCTGTTCTAAGTATTTTATATATCTTAAATCACACATGTGCCACTATGTCAGGCTTTACAGTTTTTTGTAAATATTCTGTATTAAGTTGAGGAACCCCCCCCCCTTTATTCCTATTTTGCTGGGAATTTTTATCCCGAATAGTTATTAGATTAAAAACATTCTTATGATGCTTACTATGTACCATGCAGTTTACCACTTAATCCTCACAACAATCTTAAGTGGAAAGTGGTATCAAAACCATCGTCTGGGGAGAAATTGGGACATAGGAGGGACTCTAGACAAAGGAGGACAATCTTGGTGGAGTGAGGGAAGGGACCTAACTGAGGGAGGCTGGTGGAGGGAGGAAGACTCAAAGAGGGAAAGCTTCAATGGACGTGATGTATGATGTACATACACATATTTATCAATGGAATCACAATGTCGTACATGGTGAGGGTGAGGGAATGGGGTGGGAGCTGCAGGAGGGCTCATAGAGTGCTGTGTGCATGTATGTCTCTATCACTCTGAACTTCATCATGAGGTATGACTACAATGAACCAATAAAATTTTTAAAAATCATCTCCATTTTAAAGATGAGAACAATGAGGCACAGGAAAGTCAAGTGAATTGAATAAGTTAAAACAGCTAGTAAATAGCAAAACCAGCCAAGCAGTTACCAAGGGTGGTGGCACTCTCTTGTGCTATCTGGTACTGGGGAGGCTGAGACAGGATCTCAGGTTTGAAGAGCACTTAGTGAGACCAAAATGGCTGGGTGTGTAGTTTAGGAATAGAACCCTTCTAGGTTCAACCCCAGTAATGAAAAGACAAAAAAAAAAAAAAGTCTAATTTCAGAATCCAAGCACTCAATCACTATCATATGCTCACTTTGAGAAATTTACATTTCCTTTTGGGGACTACATCTATTTTTTCTTTCTTTTTTTTTTTTTTGTGCTGGGGATAGAACCCTGGTCTATGACCATACTGGGCAAGTATTCACCACTGATCCATATTCCCAGCCCTGGGAGCTCCATTTCTGCATTTGTGAAATGGAGATGAAAAGTTTTAATTGTAATTATAAGATTAAGTGAAATAATGGTAAAAGGGATACATGAATGTCAGCCACAGTATTCTATCAACTCTCAAGGCTGGAGAGGTTGGTACAGCCTGTGTCATATGAATATAATCTATGTACACTTGGAAATATAGTGAGCATTTCTCTAAGACACTTGTGAAATTGATCACGCCATTCTAATGAAAGATTTTACAGTGTAAATGGTTAAAGGGAAAGGTTACAGACAGAAGGAACTTAGCCCCCAAGATGCACATACTTCCACAGTGAGGCTTTATATAATTGATTTTGGGATCTGTTGCTAGGGTTCTGAACCCAGGGTTCCTGGTGTCTGAACCCAGGGACAATCTACCTCTAAGCTACACCTCTAGGCTTTTTTATTTTTTATTTTGAAACAGGGTCTTGTTTGATTGCTAAAGGCCTCACTAAATTGCTGGGGCTGGCCCCAAACCTGTGATCCTTCTGTTTCAGACACCCATGTACTAGGATTACAGGAATGTGCCACCCTATATATAATGTTTACATTTCATATAGAAATTCCAGGATTGGAAGACACCTTATGAATCCCAGTATATGCACAGAAAATGTGTGTAATGTATCTAATATAAAGTGTAACATCATGGGCATTTATTAAGTTCTCCTTTGTGCAGGCCAGTGTTTATAAGAAAAATATATAAACCTTTCCTTTCCTAGTCTTCACACAAGTAGTTGTCATTTTTGGCAGGGACTGGAATAGGTGCTGAACAAGCTATTTGTCATTACTTTTTTTCCCATTTGTTTTCAGGAGTGGATCAATTGTTGTCCTTTTAAATTCAGGAAGCAAGGTAAATCGGGAAAAAAAAAACGTGGAATGCTTGTAGCAAATTCCTATTGTGTGCTGAATGTTGCTGAAGGTGATTAACTGACTGCTGAGTGATCAGGATATTGCAGCTAAAATACAACTGGATACTCAGAGTAGAGCAGAGGAAAAGGAGAGGCAGAACGTGCATAGAAATCCCTTTTCTCCAATGGTGATGGCAGCTCCTAGAGTGGCTCCTGCATCTGGGTTTCCACAGTGCAGTTTCCATCCAGCTGTGAGCAGCTTTTTGGACCTTTCCACTGCCGTCCTTTTTCAGCTTGAAATTTTTCTTCTGTTTTATGCTACCACCCCCTGCTGTCCTCTTCTTACTATACAGTAGCTCTTCTTCCCTTTTCCAGAAAGAAATAATCAGACTGCAAACCCACAGCCCTTTTATGAGGCTTAAGTAATGAAAACTTTAAAAGGCTTGATTTTAAAAATCACTGACTTTTAGAAATAGAAATGCCTTGTTTTAAAATGTCTGTAAATAAAATACATTTTTCTAGGCATTTGAAAATGAAGCACTAAATACCTGGTTGTCTCCATGGCAGGAGGAAACAATTGCATGGGCAAACATTCATTTTATTTAACAGATACCAATACAACATTTATTATGTGCCAGGCACTACTTTAAATGCTCTACCAGTGTTAAGACTTTTTAATTCCCCTAACAACAGCGTGAGTGGATTCTATTGTTATTCCCATTTTCAAGATAAGAAAACAAAGGCACAAAGAGGTCAAGTAAATGCTTGAGTTTACTAGGGTGGATTATATTATGTTTTACAATACTTGATGCCCCTTCCTCTCTTGCCATCAGCCTTAGCTATGTGATTTGTGGTACCCCACCTAGTGGGTAGGGTCCTCTTTTTTCTTTTCTGTCTTTATTTTGGTACTGGGGATTGAACCCAGGGTCATTCTATCTTTGAATTACACCCCCAGCCCTATTTTATTTTTATTTGGGAACAGGATCTTGCTCAGTTGCTGAGGCTGGCTTCACTAAATTGCTGAAGTTGGCCTCAAACCTGAGATCCTCCTGACTCAGCCTCTCAAGTACTGGGATTACGAGTGCACACCTTGTCCTCTTTCCCTCCACATTTACATCCATGTTAGCCATGTCATTCTTTGTCCTGTAACATATGAACAGAAGTCAGATGTTCTGAACAGAAGCCTAACAGTTGGTTCACAATGTTCTTTCCTTTTTGTATACGAGATCGTCAGTGTTAGAGAGGGGGTTGTTCCTTCATATAAGATCCTAGAGTGAAGATGGATGAAGCAGAACTGAAGTTGCCAGAGAGTACATAGAACACAACTGAAAACTAGCCTTTGTGTTTGTTTAACCACCACCATGTTATGGTTGTTCAATCCTATGCTTGTCATCTTTGGAAACGGTACAAACAGCCACCAGATCTCCATAACATCCAGCGATAAACCTTTCTTGCTGTCAAAGTGCCCAGGTCAATATGGCAGCTCTGCTACATGTGTCTCATTCTAGGACCCTGGATGAAGGGCCAACAGCTGGTTAAAGAATCTACCAGAGCCATCTAAGCTGATTGATGAGGTCAACAGGCAGAATTCAAATCCAGACAGTTTGGCTTTATATGCTTTTATAAAAAAAATTGAGATATAATTTATGTATTATAAAGTTCACTTGCTCACTAAAAGAAACACCAAAGCTGTTGCTTCGCATTGCTTCCTATTTCTAATCCCTTTCAACCACTAATATGCCTTCTGGCTACCATTTTGCCTTTTTTGAATAGTTCACATAAGTAAAATTATAATATGTGGCCTTTCATGTCTGATGTCTTTCACTTAGCATAATATTTTCAAGGTTCACCCATGTTGTCGCATATGTCAGAACTTCATTTTTTGTAAGCAGATAATAGTCCATCACATGTAGATACCACAATTTGTTTTTCCATTCATCAGTTAGATGAATGGACCTTCAAGTTGTTTTCACTTCTGTTTTAATTTTCTTGGACACATAATTAAACTTGGAATTGTTGAATCACTTCATTGGTTATCTAGTATGTTGGCATACAACTATTCATACTATTCCCTTATAGTCATTTTGATCTTATAAGGTCAGAAATAATGAGTATTCTGCCATTCCTGGTTTCAGGAACTTTAGTCTTCTTTCTTTTCTTCTTGGTCCATATATCTAAAGATTTGTCAATTTTGTTGATTTTTTTGACAGACTCAACTTTTAATTTCATTGATTTTCTGTATTGTTTTTCTATTTTATTTTATTTGTTGCTACTCTGTCCTTAATTATTGACTTCATTCTGCTTGCTCCGGGTTTAGTTTACTTTTTTCTGGTTTCTTAACGTGGAAGTTTAGGTTATTGTTTTGAGATGTTAATTGATTAGGTTATTGATTTGAGATTCTTTTTATATCTATATTATGTTTTATGATTCTAGGGATTGAATCCAGAGACTCGTGCACGTTGAGCAAGTGTTTTAAATCTAAGCTATATCCCCAGCCCTGAGATTCCTTTAAAAAATATATGTGTAACTGCAAGTTTCCCTCTTAGCATTGTTATCACTATATCCAATTCATTTCAGTGTGCTGTGTTTTGTTTTCTTTCATCTGAATGTAGTTTCTAGTCTCTTGTAATTTATTATTTGATCCACTGGTTATATAGAAATGTGTTCCTTAATATCCATATATTTATGAATTTCCTTCTGCTGTTTATTTTTAATTTTATCCCATTGCAGTCTAAAACATATATTTTATGATTTTGATCCTTTTAAAGTTAACCCTTTATGACTTAATGTATGGCCTATCCTACAGAAGTTTCTGTGTGTATTTAAGGAGGATGTGTGTTCTGCTATTGTTGTATGGAGTATTCTATATGTGTTCTAGTTTGTAAATAGGATTGTTTAAGTTTATATTTCTTTGTTGATCTTCTGCCTAGTTATTCTATCCATTATTGAATGTGAATATTGACATCTCCAAATATTCTTGTTAAATTGTATTTTTGTTCATAACTTTTTTATTCTGTCTTATTTATAAGACAATTGCATAAAGCATTAATTATTGATGTGTTTTGATGCTCATACAATGGATAAAGATGTAATTTGCATGACAGGAACATCACAAAGGAAGAAAAAAATTTTATGTGCTATAAATTTTGAAATTTGAAATTTCGTTGGTATTAATCTGAACTAGGTTGTTATTGGAAGATGTTAATTATGAATCCCAGGGAAGCCACAAAGAAAATAACTCAAAGAATACCATAAAGGAAATGGCACAGGTATTAAAATAGTATATGAGAAAATTCCTACTTAACATAAAAATAATAAAAGAACAAAGTAGATAGAAAATGAATAGCAAATGTCAGATGTATTCCTGCCTTATCACTAATTACACTGAATGTAAGTTGATTAAATGCTCCAATTAAAAGAGATTGGCAGAATTGATTTTCAAAATACATGATACGACTATATGCTATTTACAAAAGACACATTTTAGATTCAATAATACAAATAGATTGAGAGTTAAAGGATGGGAAAGTATATGCCATAAAAACAGGAATTTAAGAAAGGTGGAAAGACTACAGCACTTATCAGACAAGATAACTTTAAGAAAAATCTCATTGCATAGTGGTTAAGAAGATGGACTGAAAAATTCAGAATGCCTGGGTTTCAAACCTGGCTCTGATATGTCCTGGCTGTATGACTTCGAGCCAGTTGATTTCTCTGTGAATTACTTTTCTCATCATTAAAACGGTTCTCTGCTTCATTGAGTTACTTGTACATTAATAATGATATAAAATTAAACAGTACCTGGTATAGTACAAATAACATAGTCAACAAACACTAACTATCAATATTAGAGGTATTGCTGGGTGTGGTGATGAACATCTGTAATCACAGTACTTGTGAGGCTGAGACAGGAGGATTGGCAGGTTCAAGGACAGCCTCAGAAACTTAGCAAGACCCTAAGCAACCTAGAGAGCCCCTGTTTCAAAATGAAAAATAGCAAAAGAGGTAGGGATATAGCTCTATAATGCCCATGGGTTCAATCCCTATACTAAAAAAAAAAATAGAAACATTAATATTGTTTTATTTTCTCAATAGAGCATTTGCACATGGTATACTCTTTGCCTGTACTTTTCTTTTCCTGGGATTTCCCAAGACTGGCCTCTTATTGGTGTCTCTACTCAAAGGTCAGTTCTGCCAAGAGAGTCTGTTGGATTACTACTCAAACTAATAAATCTTTCCTCTGTCATTTTCCATTACATTTCCCTCTTTTTCTTAGAGCTTGTGTCACTCATTGACATTATTCTATTGTGGGCTTTTTGTTATTGTTTACTTCTTTATCATGTGCCTGTTTACTGAGCCTGCAGGTTCAATGCTCCAGGAGAACATGGACCATGCTTGATTTTAGTTACTCATCAGTGGATTCTCAGGTCAAGAACAGTGCCTGATGCATAAATGGCAACTCAATATGTATTTGATGAGTGTATTTACTTTGCACATCTTTCATAGAAAATAAAATTATGGAAACGTAAATCAAAGACCTAAATAGCCGGGCGTGGTGGTGCATGCTTGTAATCCCAGCATTCGGGAGGCTGAGACCGGAGGATCCAGGTTCGCGGCCAGCCTCAGCTACCTAGTGAGGCACTCAGCAACTTAGTGAGACTCGGTTTCAAAATAAAAGAATGAAAAATAGGGCTGGGGGTATAGCTCGGAGGTAGAATGCCTCTGAGTTCAATCCCCAGTACCACAAAAAAAATAATAATAATAAAGACCTAAATAAATGTAACACCATACTATATTAATGAATAAGAAGATATGGTACCATAAAGATAAGAATTTCCTTTCCCAAGTAACCTTTCATTTAAAAGAATTCTATACATGAACTTTCCCTTTTGTTTCTTTTTTATCAAGGCATATTAATTATGCAGAATGGTGAGTTTCATTGTGGCATATGGGTACATGTATATAATTTAATCAATTTCATTCCTCAGTAACTTCTCTTACATACTCATCTCCCTGAATCCCTTCTTCTACCCTATTAGTGCTATCTGACTTAGTGAAATTAAAATATAAATCATATAACAGAAAATTAACTAGAAAATTTCCCAAATTTTTGAAACTAAAAATATACTTCCAGATAGCCCATGGTCAAAGATAAAATAAAAAGAAAAATTAAAAAATATTTTAATTGAATGAAAATGAAAGTACAACATACCAGAACCAATGGGATAATACATAAAACAATAAGTCCAGGGCAATGTATAGCACTAATCACTTAAAAAAGAAAGACAAGAAAGGTCTGAAATCAATGACTCCAGTTTAAGTCATAAGAAATGGAAAAAGAAGAGTGAAGTAAATCCAAAGTAAGTAGAAAAAAGAAAACAATAAGCATCAGAGCAGAAATTAAGGAAATAGAGAACCCAATGGTTTTTTTTTTTTTTTTTGACATAAAGTTGGCATCATGCTATAGTTAAATACAAACACTAGACAGCAGGTATTAGATTCATCTGTTTCCTTTTCAAATAGGCCCCAGTAAGACGAGGCAGACAGGAAGAAGAAATAATATCCCTTGGTAATTGTTGACAACATGTGGAAGTCACACCTTTCAACCTTATTTCTGAAGATTTAAAAGTGCAATGTCCTCATAAAACAGAGAAGACAGGGGCATGGTATGGCAAGGCACAGAGACCCATAAAGGAAGCATTCTTTTCATAGAAAAAGTTCTCTATTATGAGATTTTAAAAGATTTCTTAATATATTATTGTATCCATTACCTAGAGTTATAAAATGCTAGTGAAAAAGCATTAAGTAAAGCTAATATTGCTTTATTTAAAATTTTAAAATATTCATAGGATAATTAGAATTGGTGCTTCTGTATTTCCGACCACATAAAAGCATAAAAACAATGAATAGCAGCCAGGCACAGTGGCACACGCCTGTAATTCCAGTACTTGGGAGGCTGAGATAGGAGAATCTCAGGTTTGAGACCAGTCTCAGCAATTTAGGGAGACCCTGTTTCAAAATTAAAAGAGATGGGGTGGTAGCTCAGAGGTAGAATGTTCCTGGGTTCTATTCCTAATACAAAATTAAATAAATAGAATTAAAGATCAAAAACTGTTTCCAAGTAATTTAAATATATGAAAGCAAATGTGCTGAGAACAATGAAGAAGAAGGGGGAAGAAAGGAGTAGAGGAAAAAGACAAAGAAAGCACAAGAATTGTCTTTACTTTAGAAAATGAACGCAACTGTAGAAGCAGAGGCTGTTATATTGCAAAATGGACTTCTGGAGTAAATTTACTTGCTTTCTTTTATAAGCTTTATAGTTTCTGTTTACAGTGTCGAAGGTTTTTGAAGAATATGATACTGCTTCTGGCTTGTAAATTCCTTGAGGGCACGGGCCGTGTCTTATAGATCTTTGTATCTCACATAGCATCTAGATAATTACTAGCCATGGTGGAGGTGCTCAATAAATATCTGTGGGAGGGATGACTGCAGAAGTTGAAGGATATTAAATATTTTAAAAAGAATTAAGACTATGTGAATCAAATTTAAAATGCACTTTTCCAGATATAATTTTAGATTAATGGTGAATTCATACATTTCAAATTAGATTTAATCTATATTTTGCTGAATAATTTATTTATTTAGACATGAACTTTTTCTTTATTTTAATGTGCATTGAAATGTTTATGGCTCATGAAAACCTCTTTCATTTTGAAAAATTTAAACTACAAAATATGTAAACAAATGTAACCTTTTAGTGAAAGAGTAGACATTGTTCCACACAGAGACCTCTCCTATGTTAAGGCAATATTTAAGCAATAATTCCCAGGATGGGCCCTAGTAATGAGGATCTTTGTTAGCAATATCCTAACTTTTGTAAAATTTGTCACTGAGTTCTTAAACACTTTGAACTTTGAGTGTCAATAAAGGTGTGAATGACATTTTTTCCTCTCAGTCCTCCTGGCCACGGACCTAGTTAAATGCATTTAAGTGAAATTGGCTTTTGTAATTATTTGTTGGACAATGAGTATAGGGTAAAAAAGAACTGTTGCTTTATACTTTGCTGTATCTTACATATTCTTCTGCACTGAATCATACAGCCTACCTTGGGTATTTAAGAGGCATGGAAGGAATATAGCCTTCATCGGAATTCATCAGTTGTTAATGCTTGGCTTCAAGCCCTGATTTTGGTCCCCAGAAGTGACCAAAAAAATTACAGTAATGGTTATAAGATATATATTTGTCTTTTAAATTGTGGTACATATTCATTTTCAATTTTAAAAATAAGTATTTAATTTATTCCAGTGCTTGATACAAATGCATCAGGTGTTCTTTTTATTTTTTCTATATTATAGAGGAGAGTTACATTTGTAACTCTAAAATTGAAAATGACATTTCTACTCTGTCTGCCAAGGTTGAATTCTAGGCTATGTAATAAACATTTGAAACTACAGTGTACATATCCTGATAATTAACTAAACACTTGAGCTAGTTCCCTGCAATGCCATTGTCTTGGTTCACAACGCATTTCCAGTTTTTCTTTGAGTAACCTAAGACTAAAATTTAGAATTTAGAATTTAAAAAACTCTTTTAGAACTTTGTCTCCATTGAATTTTGGTTCTCCAATTTTTCATTTGCAAATTAGGATAACTTATTATTTATCATATTTATCAGTTTTAAGGAATACAAATAGTTTAGCTCTTCTACAGTTCACCAAATATTTTGCTAACATTATCTCACTTATATTGCATAATATTCCTATGAATCGGTAGTAGTGGGATCCCTGTTTAACAAACAAGAAAACAAGTTCACAAAGAGTTTAAATAACTTTCCCTGGCATACCCTACCATGAAGTTGAGGCTCTTGATCCTCTAATTCCAAAGTTAGTGCTTTAGTGCTTTATCCATAGTAAGCCTTGCCTAAAGTACTACAGCATGATGTAAATATGATAGCATTTTTTAAATTGCTTAACTAATAATATTAGCCTCATGTTCTGAGTTGGCAGCAGGATTGGGCAAAAATACCCTTTTTTTTTTTTTTTTTTGTACTGGGAGTTGGACCCAGGAGCATTCTGCCTCTGAGATATATCCCAACCCTATTTAATTTTTCATTTTGAAACAGGGTCTCATTAAATTCCTGAGGTTGGCCTCAAACCTGAGATCCTCCTGTCTCAGCCTCCCAAGTACTGGGATTACATGTGTGCACTCCTGCATCCTCGAAAAGAAATCTAATATGCTAAGGATGTGAAGGGATCTGGAGCAATTCAAAGAACTTGACATTTTTCTGAAATGCAGATTTAGAAAGGTGGACATTCTTCAATATGCTAGATGGTGTCTTAAGGAAGAGGAGGCAAGACTAAAATTATTAGGTAAAAAGTAACAGTAATAATAATAACCAGTTTCAACTGATGTGATGTGCTATTCAATTAGCACTTTACATGTGTCCCTTCATTTAACAATGAAAATTAGCTGGGTGTGGTGACGCACGCTTGTAATTCCAGCATTTGGGAGTCTGAGACCGGAGGATCTGGGTTCGCGGCCAGCCTCAGCTACTTAGTGAGGCCCTCTGCAACTTAGTGAGACCCTGTTTCAAAATAAAGAATAAAAAATAGTGCTGGGGGTGCATCTCAGAGGTGGAATGACCCTGAGTTCAATCCCCAGTACTGCAAAAAAAAATGAAAATTATCATACCCATTTTGTAGAGGGGGGAACTTAAGATTCAGGAGTTTCATTACATCATATTAGGTGATACAGTCATTGGTGATGCAAGGCCTTGAATATGTACCTTTGGCTTTTCTTTCCTTTTTGACATACTATACATCAAAATTAGAGTTATCTAAAGGAGTTATCCAAGAATTCTTTAGATGTAAATTGAAGATGGTCTCCAGGGTATTAACTATTGATGTTTGCCATGCAAACTAGCTCTGAACTAGGTGTTTGCTCAAATTGAACACTGGAACTGAGTGGGTAGAATTTGGGTTTTCTGAGCATTTGGGGTATTCATGCTAGGGAAGGAACACGAATCAGTGCTTGAACAGTTCCTAGAAGTCAGAAAGGAAAGATGGCACCTAGAGTCCACATGGGTAAAGAGCAATAAAGAAGCTTATCTTCAATTAGCTAAGCCATCAATCTACTCATCTTAGATTTGTTCTTTTTGTTACCTAACCTCATCTAGTTCACCAGGAGGTCCCATCCATTACTCCCCATTATCATCATCCTATTCCAGGTCCTCCCCATCTCTTACTTGGAAAATGTTAATGCCACTAACCTTGCTGACTTTACCCTTGACCCTACACTCTATTCTCAACAAGAAGCCAGAGTGATCTTGTGAAAATGTAAACCAGATTATGTTGCTCCTCAGCTCAAATATTTCAGGGGCTCCTCACTGCTTATAGAATTAAGACAAACTCCTTCCTAAGACCTACAAAGTCCCCCGGTGGACAGGGCCCTCATCTGCCTCCCTAGGCTCCTGCAAACCACATATTGGGCAGTTAAGATTTCTGTACCTCAATTTCTCCCATCTGAAAAGCAGAATGGTGATAGAACCTAATTCTCCTCATTGGAGATAATTATGTGAGTTTATGAAAAATTATTTGAATAGTGAGTAATATTGTTATAATGCCCATTATGGTACTACCTCAAGTCACTTGCACTTTCTGTTTCTTCTGTCTAGAATTTTCTTGCCCCAGGTCTCCATCAGACAAGGATCTTCTCATCCTCAGCACAAATATTATCTTTTCAGAAAAGAAACCTCTGAACTCCTCCAACAGTGCAGTAAACTTGATTACAATACCTTATCTTGTTTCTTCTATGGCACTCATCTCAATAGGTTAAATGAATGAATAATTGCACCTGCCTTCTTCGAAGCTCCATCAGAATTTAGTTAGATGAGGAAGTGAAGCCCTGTAAAGCTCTTTGCAACCTTTACTAAGATTAAGGATCAGAAAACTCTGTTCTGGAAATCTATTTTTATGCTGCTAGCTTATCATTACTTCCTTTTTATTTCCCCTCAGTGATTAGTAAAGTTTTCTTGTAAAATGTCAAGTCTCTGAAGTATGCTAACTGGAAAACACAAAAAGGAGTTCTTGTACCTAACTGGGCCTGAGTTGTGGGGACTAGAAAGAAAAGCAGGAGAGTGACATTGAGAATCCAAGGAAGAGACCCCCATTGAGTGAGGACAAATTCAGGACTAGTGGCAGAGCCATAGCCTAACTGGCTTTTTAAAAGAATGTTGTCATGCCTTCTCAGGGATTGCTTAAATAAAAAAGGCTGATGCCTTAACCACTCCCATCCATCACCATTGTGGAACAGAGTCCTGCAATGAAGAGGAGGACCTCACATGCAACTAACCCTAGGGCATGCTTATTACTGGCCTACTGTGTGCCAGGCACTGTGCTGAGCTCTTATTTGATCTTCACACATATCTTTCTTTCTTTTTGTTTGTTTGTTTGTGGTGCTGAGGGTGGAACACAGGGTCTCGCTCATTACTACTCAGCTATACCCTGGACCCAATTCACATGAATTTTTTTGAGGTTCTTTTTACAAATGAGGAAACAAAGACTCAGAAAGGTTGAACAAATTGCCTAAAGTCACAGATAATTTATACTCATTTGTTTTTGTTTTGTGGTGCTGGGGATTGAACCTAGAGGCATTCTACCTCCAAACTATACCCCCAGCCTGGTTTTATTTCTTATTTGGAAACAGGGTCTCCTTAGGTTGATGAGAGTCTCACCATTTGCTGAGGCTGTCCTTGAACCTGTGACCATCCTGTCTCTGCCTTCCAAGTACAGGGATTACAGGCGTGTGGCACCACACTTGGATCAAGTCTATGTTCTTAAAAGCCTCCCTACTTGATAAATAATGAATCTCTATGATCTTTTCTGGTTATAAGATTGCAGGTTTTACAATGTTCAACCAACAAAAAAGAAGAGTTGGGGTTGGGGTATAGCTCAGAGGTAGAGGGCTTGTCCAGCATGCCTGGGTTCAATGCCCAAAACTGCAACAAAAAAAGTTTGTCTCAAAATCAAATATATAACACTGTAGAACTGTGCTTCTCTTCCTGGGGTGATTTTGGCCCTGAGGAGACATTGGTGATTTCTGGAGACACTTTTTATTGTTATGATTGAATAGGGAGATGCTACTGACATGGAGTAAATTGGTAGAGATGCCAAGAATGCTGTAAAACATCCTATAATGTAAGAGACAACAGTTTCACACAACAAAGAACTATGTAGTCCAGAATAGCAAGATTGAAAAGGTTAAAAAACCCTGCTGTAGAAAAAATGTTTAAGACAAAATAGGAAATGTTTCACTGGAAGACTATCAAAAGGAAAGGAACAGTTCTGGGTACTACTTTCTGTTTTCCTTTCATGATGTACTACTCAAAAATTAAATACAATGTATATTCTTTGTAGTATCTCAATGAGGGTGAAAATCAGCTTGTTCTTTTGAAAATGTATCATTCTCTAATGAAGCAAAATGCTGAAATGCAGGACTACCCATCCATGATTTTGCCCACCAATACATTTTTTGCTCCTTTAACTCCACATTAATACAAAGTGGCAGATAATCTGTATGTAATGCCAAATATGTATGTAACCCAGGACAGTGGAATACACCTGTAACCCCCGTATTTGGAAAGCTGAAACAGGAGAATAGCAGTTTTGAGGCCAGCCTCAGCACATTAGTGAGGCCCTCTGCAACTCTGCAACTTAGGGAGACCCTGTTTTAAAACAAAAAGGTCTGGAGGTATAGCTCAGAGGGAAAATGACGCTGGGTTCAATTTCCTAGTACCAAAAAAAATCTATGTGAACTCATGACTCTGATCTCTTACTACTATTCTTACAAAAATAGCTTTTCCAATGGCCTCAGAGCACTATGGTCCTAGTTACAGGAATGGTAGCTTCAATTTTGATGAAAAGTCTTAAGCCACAGTAATAATTCCTTTTTTCTTTGTAGCAAGCCTATATGGAATAAATTAATGCATCAGCACACACAACAGCAAGGAGATGGGACACTGGCAACCCTATGCTATTCACAAGGTTTTTCCAGAGTTGTGAATTAAGGGCACAGTTTTGATGACCAGAAACAGTTTGTATCAACTCATCCTGGCTCTCTTTTTTCCCCAAAAGGTTGACTATAACTGATGCTTTGTTAAACTTTATGCATTATGTTTCAAAAGGGAAAATACTACTCTAATCCACTTTCTATTGATGATAGCACAATTAACTGTTGCCTCAAACTCATATCCCTCCTACAATGACTAGAGAAGTATTTGTAACTGTTGCCCAGGGGATCCATCTCTTATTAAAAGGGTGCATGTTGCAAATACCAATCTGGAAATCTATTGGCTTCTAGAACAAATACAAAAGAGCAGGTTATGCCATTTATTCCATATATCATCTGTAGATAGATATATGGAATAGAACTTGATAAAATAGATACCATGAAAATAGTAGCATACAGACATTTTGCTGTTGAGGAAAATATTTGTTTTAAGAAATAAAAGCACCAATAAAAAGATCTGTTTGAGGCATGAAGAGGGGGAGAAGGAAAGTAACCACTTACTGAATACAGGAATTTATTTGGGGTAGATAAGCGTATTTTGCAACTGAGAAGTGTTGGTAGTTATACACTATTATGACTGTACTAAACACTATGAATTGTTCATTTTGGAATGGTTTATGTTATGTAAATGGTATCTCAAGTTTTTAATATAAAGTCTATCAGTGGGGTTATAGAAATATGTTCATTCAACTTCATGTTTACAGGGTTAACCTTCATCTCCATCATCACAAAGTACCTGATGCCTGTGTGCATACATAAGGTGTTTACATATATTATATTTTGGACATTTTGATAAAATGGAATTTAAACTAATCAAATCAGACTACCATGAAATATAATCTAAGAATATTAAAAATAGGTCATTGAATTTTCAATTGTTGGTGAACTTAACTACTGGGAATGCAAGATGTATCCTGAATGGTTAAGTAAATTCCAGTCCTTTGGCTCTGTAATGAACAGCAGTAGGTCTTTCACACACAGAGACCAGTATGGTTATTTTTCCCCTACCTTGGATATCTGTTTCAGCTGAAAGAATATGAGAAAACAAACTAGAAAATAAGTGACCTTCCTATTTATTGGAGATCCCATCTAAGTTGCTTCAAATGACTGGCTTTCTGTCCAAGTGTCTTGTTTATCTTTCCCTGTGTTACTGAGATAACCTGATCATTCTGAATTCCTCATCTGCACAACCAAGTGGGAAACTAACAAACCCATCCCTCCATCTCTCTAGAGTCCCCTTTAAAAAGACCTGCACTGAAATGGATAAATCCACCCCCTCTTCTAAGGCCAGCAAACTCAAGGCAGCAAGTTCAGGTAAAAATTTCAACTCCCCCAGAGGCCACTCTGTCTCCCAGTTTGTTGGGTTGTCTGATGTTCCTTGAGACATCCCTATGTTGAGAGATAGAATTGTTTGTTTATTTGTTTGTTGTGCGGTACTGGGGATTGAACCCAGGGGCATTCTACCTCAGAGCTACACCCCAGTCCTATTTTTTATTCTTGAAACAGTGTCTCACTAAGTTATGGAGGGCCTCACTACGTAGCTGAGGCTGGCCTTGAACCAGGATCCTTCCATCTTGGCCTCTAACAGGCCTGCACCACCATGCGTGAGGGGGGGACAACACACACAAACACACACACACAAACATACACACACACACACACACACACACACACACACACACACACACACCACAGAATGAGACAAATAGAAAGAAGTAACTCAACCAGCCAGCCCTAGAGTCTTGGTAAGGGAGAGCCACGGGGGCGGGGGCATGCTGGCTACTGGGAACTCACACCGAACCAGTCTAAACAGCCTGGTGCCTTCCCTCAGGCAGGTTTTCTCTACATTCTGCACTCTGCCTGCTTGTGCGTGTTGGGGGAGGGGATCACAAGCCAAATTTGCAGTGCTTTCTTTCTTCCCCTGCCACCCCAGCAAAGATCTTTTGTCTTCCCCTCCCTCCTCCTCCCCTGATCCCAGGAATGGCTCCACGAATTTTCCCCAGCTAAATCCTCCATCCCCACCAAAATTGGATTGATGCTATCATCGAGTTAGTGCCTTAAAAGAAGTCATTTTACTACCAGAAGTGTGCTGGTACTTACCAGGGGGTGGGCTGATTGGAGATTGGAGAGGAGGATTAGTGAGGGGGCTGATAAGAACACACACACACACACACACACACACACACACACGACAATTATTAGATCGTATTTAATTTTTAATGAATCATTACGAGAAATATCGTTTTCGTTTCTGATGGACACCTTTCCTTTCCATGGGCGCCTTGCAGCGTGGACCGTTCCCACCTCCCCGGAGCCTCGCAGTTCAAAGGCAAGGAGTCCCCAGACAACTATTTAGTATAAACAAACTGTGCGGCTTTAATGGAATTACTTCAGCCTGCTAGTAAATAATTTATACTGGGCGGTAAATAAAATATGGTTCTGCGTTTGAAAGAGCTGTCAAGTGGAAAACACCCACCAGAGGAACGTAAACCCCGAAGAGTGCTGTGCTTAAAGATGCTGGTTGGGACCGAAGCCGGGTGAAATCACAACTTGTTTTTATATCTCTAAGGAAGGCTTGGGGTGGGTGCCGCTGGAACCAGAATTGGCAACACTCTGGGAAGGCTCCTGCAAGAAGAAGGGAAGGGACTGATTTCTTTTTCACCAAGTAGAGGGAGAAACGATTAAAATGTAAAGGGTATGGTGCACTTGTAAGGTAACACCTTCCATCTGAAAGCCCGGAGCTTTCGAATTCGTTATATCACACTAAACTCTCACAGTCACTCTTCCAGAATAACCATGGGGGGGGGGGGGGTCAAGAATTCTCATTTTCCCGATGGGCTAAAAAAAGGGGCTCTGAGAATACAAGACAGTAGTACCCTTGGAAGCCTGCTGGGATGAGATGGGATGCAGAGTCCTAGTCAGCTCCTCCTACCAAAGCAATTCTTCCTTATGTGCCCCAGGGGTATCTAGCTAGTGCCCACCCCCACTCCCACCGCACTATCCAGCTTAGCACACTCGCCCAGTTTTACAACACTTTGGTATGTCTTCTTTTTTCGGTGACCTGAGACTCCTCTAAATAAATTTTCTGACCCCCTCTTCCCGGTATCCTGCCCCTGGAAGGCTCATCTCTAGTTCAGAAAGGAGGATGGATTTATGAATGTCTCCCCAAGCCTACCCCCAAGACAGTCTTGACCATGAAACCAGAATCTTGAACACTTGACCTAAATTTCCAAAGGCATCTGTTTCCGTCTGTAATTGTCACCAGGCTTCATTTGAAATTCGATCCTGTGTCACTAATGGTATTAACAGGAGCTGAGGTCCAACCTTCCAACGGGAAACTGTTGCCTATGATTTTACATCTAAAGGAAAGTAAATCAGCCTCTATAAACCTGCAGCAACCCCCTCCCCAAATACAATAAAACTGTTCTCACAATCAATAAATCTCTGGTTTGGGGGACAATGAAAATTAGATAACTCTCCTCTCTCTCTCTCTCTCTCTCTCTCTCTCTCTTCCCCCCACCCCTGCCCCATTAAGACAAAGCCACTATTCAAAGAACGGGGCATCTTGTTCACTATTTCTGAAGTCCCTCTCTGTACCGGGTGCTTTTCAGACACGCACTTCTTAGTCATCAGAGAAAAACCAGACATTTAATTAGGGTGACTTTTGTTCGATCATTACGGATAATAAAGGCAACCTTTTCGCTAGATACAATTATAACACAAGCTGCTCCAACACCTGCACGGATTGAATTTGTCTCCAGCATGGTTTTTCATTCATTCTCTATGCTGCCTTTGAATTTCTCCTTCTCTTCTGACCAGAAGATTTAATATGTTGCAAGAGATAGATTTCACGAAAACGCGGTTGTCCCTTCTGTAGCTACATCTGCTCCGACCTATTAAGAAAAGTAAGACATTTTGATACTAATTGCAAATAAATTGTGATGTGTTCACCGAGTAATTGATTTAATGAAGTTCATATGAAACTCCTGAGATTGGTAGAGTGAAAGGCCCCCTGGTGTGTCTATTGTGGAGGGAAAGGAAGGTTGGTTTTTCGTTTTCTTGAGAGAGAGAGAGAGAGAGAGAGAGAGAGAGAGAGAGAGAGAG